>JAOTRH010034994.1:0-54223 GCA_034768845.1 Heliamphora exappendiculata
GACCCTTGGAGCTCCAGGCTCTGTCACGTTTTCTTCTCTGTCTCTTTCTCTTCTCTGTGACTCTTTCTCTTCTCTGACCCTTTCATTTATGGAAAGCTTTCCCTGGAAATCAATGACCACTCATGGCTGTTGGTTTCCAGACTTCAATTGCAATAGAATGGCCAATTCAATTGTAATTGAATTTGCTATTGAAATCTGGATTTCAATGGCCAATGAAATTCACAGATTCCAACAAAGTAAAGGGATAAATGATTCACTTTTAAGAGATTTTTTATTTCTCCAAAACTTAAGAGGAAATTGCGGGGAAGTGAAGGGATTGATAAGCTTATTTTTTTAAGGTCAATTATAGACTTTTGATGTCTATATTAAAAGTACTAATATAAATTAATATAAAAAAGTTATAAAAGTAATTAAGGATTAAATACTTTTTTTAATATTAATTATCATCAAACAAGAAAAAAAATAGTACTCCTATTTCTCTTGAATAATCAAACAAAAAAAGGGGATATAGCTCTTACCATTTCCCTTCTCTACTCTTTCTTTTTTTTTTATGACTAACACTTGTTTTTATTCTTTCTACCCTCAATCCAAACAAAGGCTAATACTTGGGATAAGATTCACCACATTTGTCTCGATAACACTTGGAGAAGACTTACCACATTAGTGTTGAAAGGGTAGACCAGTGCACAAATTAAACTTTGAGAATGTTTTTTCTCCAGTCCCTTAAAAGAATTCAAATTCTGATAGGCCATTTTGAGCTCAAGTAATGCTTATTTTGATGATAATAAATGAACAAATCACATTTATTTTTAGATTATTTATACAAAAAAAAAACAAATTTAATCGAATATCTTAATTACATGAACAAATCATATTTATTTTTAAAAAACCTAACGATAAATGGATGAGACCGTTCACTTTTTTTTTAAACATCCAAATGTGTTCAATCACTTAACATGAGTTTTGAGTTTTTGGATAGATGACCTGTACGGTGAGAACAATGTAATGTTCAAATTATCAAAATGCGCTAAACTTAAGCCCATAAACGGCCCAACATAACGGTCTGGAGAGAAGTTAAACTCTTAAAACTTTCTCGTAAACTAAAAGAACAATTTTAATGGCAGAACTAGCTTGTTTTCATGATTATCAAACAGAAGGAAAAGGGAGAGAAAAAAAAAACTAAAAAAAAAAAAACTTGAATTTGCAGTAATGTTTGTGGATTTGCACTTGCAGGATTTGAACAGCCGATAATGGCATGCTGCGGGTACGGAGGTCCGCCGTTGAACTACGACAGCAGGGTGGCATGTGGCCAAACAAAGGTGGTGAACGGAAGCTCAGTCACGGCCAAAGGCTGCGCAGACAGCACCGAGAACGTGAACTGGGACGGAATCCACTACACTGAGGCCGCCAACCAGTACGTCTCCTCCCAAATCCTCACCGGAAAGTTTTCCGATCCCCCTTTCTCCAACCTGATGCCTTTCCTTCTCCCTCTCAAGTTCTGATCGAAACCCACGTTTTGTATTCTGCAAATCGTTATTGTTTTATTCTTTTCTCTCTTTCTTTCTGTCAATGGACCTCTAATATTGTAACTCGTCCATCTATTATGAGATCAAAAGTTTAAATCTAATTTTTAAAATTGTTAAACTTTAATAATAACACTTGTCATCTTTTGATTGGCCTATATTACTTTTACTTGAACTTATTATGTTGATTGGTCTATATTACTTCTACTTGAACTTATTATGTTAAGATATTTATTTTGTTGAGAACAAAAATATTGTTTTAAAAAATGTTTCACTATCTCATAGTAAAAAAACAAATATTCGATATAAATTTATTTAATTTTCAAAGCACATTCTTTAAATTACGCATATTATTATTTTTAAATATATCATTGGTTCGCCTATATATGACTATATCAAATTGAAAAATATATTTATCTATTATATTATAGTAAAGCATCCTAACTTTTTTGTGCTGCAAAATACATATCTTTTTATTTTAAAATAGATATTTAGAAAAATTTGGACAATAACATACTGTGGAATAGGTATAACTATTTTTTGAATTTTATCTAGTTAACAAGAAAGGACAGAAAGAAAAAAACAAAAAAAAAGGGAAAAAAATGTTGGAAATAGTGTGAATTTAATTGGCTATTTTCTACATTGGTTTCTGGTCATTATTTTAGAATTGATTGACAATTGAATTGGCTATTCAATTGGTAATTGAATTCTAAAATCAATACTAGTCGTTGACAATTGATTTCTCATATTAATTTTTATTTTTCTCATGAATTTTTTCTTGAATTCTGGTGTATCATTCTAAAGAAATTCTATATAAAAATTTCTCTAATATTCTGTATAGGAACAGAACAAAAGGTAACCGATAAGATACAGAATACAGTGAGAGGAGAAACACAAAAAAATACTACAATCTTTCAAAAAATATCCCAGTCAGGTCTTCTGCTAACAGTCTTTTGATGTCATTCAAGAGCATTACAAGCGTCAGTCGCCTAGTGTTCTGGTCTGCTCCTATATTCGCACGCTTTTTTGTGATATTATTTTTTTCTCGCAATGTATATGGCCAATGAGACGATTAAAAGAGGCTAACATGATTTTGCATTCCATCACAAGAGTTCTGTGTGACAAATTTGGGTTAGGCCCATCTTTGATAAAGTCAATGGCCACTTGTGAATCGGATTCAATTTTCACCTCTCTCATGTCATGATTCAAGATGATTTTCAAACCATTGTAAATTCTCCATAATTTCGCTTCAAGGCCAGTGTGTAATTTAAAATTTTGCCGTAGAAGCCCATAACCCAATAGCCTCTTTCCTCCCTTAAAGTACCTCAAAATTCACTAGGTCGAGGATTCCCGCCAGAGCATCCGTCAAAGTTAAGGTTGAACTTTCCACTACTTGGGAATAGCCATTTAAAGAATTTAGGAGGTTTGGGAGTGGAAAGGGCAAGAGGAGTAAATGCTTTAGTGACTTCATCAGCATAGTTAACAATGCTATTAGCAATAATATTAGAATCAATGATCAAGCAACCAAAAACTTTTCTATTTATACTGAGCCAAATGTACCTAAGGGTTACCACAAAAAACATGGTCCAAGGAAAACCAAAAGGAGTCAGTTTAGACAGTTTAAGATTAGAAATCAACCAATTTTTTCAAGAAGCCAAAACACCATCTTGAGGTACTTCCATGGAAGGAAAGTTAGCCCAAATAAAATTACTGCAATGGCAGCCACAAAAAGGTGGGATAGATCTTCAACATAGATGTTACATCTGGGATAGAGAGGGTCTGTAGTCAAGCTTCTGAGCAATCTGTGGAGATAGGTAAGAAGTTTACCATGGAGACAGAGCCAAATAAAACCTTTGAGTTTTTGCGGAATGCTCAAATTCCAAATCCATTTCCAATTATCATATACCCAATTGCAGGAGAACAGGTCATCATAAGCCAATTAATAGAAAATGAGCCATTATTACTAGTGACCCCAACTAAGGATATCCTTCAAGTTAGAGTTCTTAAGAATCAGCACATTTTGAATATCCCTAATAGCAAATGAGTCTAGAAAAAGGTCAACGAGAGGGAGATTTCACTCCTTATCAACAGTAATAAAATCAGCAACTTTGGTTTCGGAATGCTGAATACCATGGTAACGGTCTATAAGAGGGCTCTTCCCACTTCACCAATCCGTCCGCATGAAAATATTTTTTCCATTCCCCACAATCCATTTAACACCACTTTGGATAACCTCCCTAGACTTTAGAATGCTCCTCCAGGTGCGAGAGGCCTTTTTTGGATTCGGCTAGTATTTTAAATGGGAGTTGGCCGTATATTTCTTGGATAAGGTTTGGATCCACAAAGGTTGTTTCTCGTTAATAAATCTCCAAGCAAGCTTGGAAAGGAAGGCAACATTATTGATGGCCGCCTTTCTAATGCCAAGGCCACCATTTCTCTTGCTTCTACAAATAGTGTCCCAATTAACAAAATGGATTCTTTTTTTATTCGCACGATCACCCCGCAAGAAATTATGATTGGTCTTATCAATGCTAGCACAGATGGAGGCAAGGAGAGCAGTAATTTGCATGGAGTAACAAGCAATGGTTGAGTTGACCGATTGGATGAGGGTAGCTCTACCCATGAGAGATAGGGTCTCCATTTTCCAACCCAATCCGTGAGCTTTTTTTATCATTCTCTCAATGATATATTGATAGTGATTTTTAGAGACTCTAGAGTGAAGCAAAGGGACGCCCAAGTACTTACTAAGGTCAGAGGTCAAAGAGATACCACATCTAACACTAATGGCACAGGCTTGACTTCTAATGAACTTTGGGGAGAAGAACATTTTGGATTTGGCAAGATTGATGGTCTAGCCCGAAGCTTCGCAGAATGTATTGAGAGTTGCAATAATGAAATCACAATTTGTTATATTAGCATTAGCGAACAAATGAATGTCATCTGCAAAAATGAGGTGACTGAACAAGGGGCCACTTTTGGACACTCGAATAGCTTTCCATCTTTTGTTAGCAACTTCGTTGTTTATCAAGATGGATAGACGCCCCATGTACAAAACGAAGAGGTAGGGAGATAGGGGATCTCTCTGTTTGATGCCCCTCCTAGGAGCAAAGGGGAGAAGTTGGTTACCATTCCAAAGAACAGAGAAAGCCGTGGAAGTGACCCAGCTTATGATAAGATTAATGCAACTGATCTCAATGTTAAAGAAATGAAGAGTATCTTCAATAAAGCTCCAAGAGAGTTTATCATAAGCTTTTTTGAAATTGATTTTAGTGATCATACCACAATTTCTACCTTTCTTGAATCTAAGGGAATGAAGGAACTTTTGACAAATGATGTTATCCGTGGTTTGGCGACCCGGTATAAAACTAGATTTGATAAGGACTAACAAGATTATCGAGCTGAGGCTCTCTCAGCCTATCAACAAGGATCTTGGTAATGGTTTTATAACTCACATTGCAAAGGCGAGTGGGTCAAAAATGCTTTATAGTTTCAGTGTTGATAAAAATTTTGGAGGAAGAATTTTAGATCATTTTTAGTTGGAAAGTTGGGGGTAAAATTCTTTGTTTTCGTTTCTATTAATGGTAGTATTTGTTTATTTGTTTATTTTATGTTGTTTATTTTCGTATTTAGTAAATTTTTTAATCATTTAGTTAAATTATTATATTTTTTGATTTCTCTAACAAGACAAGCCAGAAAAGTAATTTTTTAATCAAAACATAAAAAAAAGTTTAGAAAAGACTAAAGTAAGTCAAAATAAGCTAATAAGTTAAATTTGTTATTAGTGAATTTTTTTTATTTTTTGATCAATATATTTGTTAAATTTTTTTCCTTTAATCTTATCAAGACGATTTAAAAAAGTAAAAAATTTTAGTCAAACAATAAAAAAAATCAGAAAAACAAAATTTTTTAAAATTTATCCCAAACAGGGCCAATTGTATTCTGCAAATAACTCTCTCTCTCTCTCTCTCTCTCTCTCTCTTTCAATGGACCTCTACTATTGTAAGTCATCTCTCTATCTTTTATATTTTAACAAAATGTTATCAACTTTGTGACTTCAAAAGTTTTAAAACTTTGAATTATGTAATTTAAATAATAACACATGCCATGTTGTGATTGGTCTAAGTTAATTATAAAGGAATTTACGTTATGATATTTATTTTGTTAAGAATCAAAATATTGCTTTAAAAAATGTTTGACTGTCTCGAATTAGAAAATATATCCTCTGGGCTTGATTGGTAGCTTAAAAATTAGTTTTTTTTTTGTGTTTTTTGAGTTTTTTTTCTTCTCATTTTTAGTTAAAAAATTAAATTAAGTTCAAAATAAGTTGCAGATAAATTAGTTTTTAAGCGAATTTTTTTAAAATTAATTGATTAGTAAAAAAATTAATTTTTTTTTCACTTTTTATTAAAATTGGGCAATATCATCTTTTTATATAATTGATAATAACAATTATATCTTGTTGACATTGGTGGTAATTAAGTTGTTAAGAGTATTAGTGTGTTTTACAATGGAGGAAGGGTTTGAGTAAAGTGTTTTAGGAATTAGTGTTTTGATTTAATTTTTTTGACTTATCAATTTTTTATTTTATTTTTCCAAATCTGCTATGTTAGCTTCTTGTTTTTTTTTCTTTTTAACGTTTTTAGTTAAAAAGTTAAAAATTTTTGCTTAGCAATCAGGCCTTCTATATAAATTTATTTGCTTCTCAAGGTATTCTTAAATTATACATATTAATGTACATTTTAAAATATATCTGCGATTTGAACTATCTTAAATTCAAAAATATATTTATCTGTTATATTATAGTAAAACATCTTAATTTCTTTGTGCTAAAAAATATAGGTCTCTTTATTTTAAGATGGATATATAGAAAACTTTCAAAAATAATATACCTTTTGAGTCAAACTTTAACATATTATATTAGAAATTAGTTTGTCGATTAATTAATTATGATAAAAAATTTTACATTTTTTTCTATTAATATCATATCCAGTATTAGTCACATTGTCCCATTTTAGCTAGTTTTGGAAGAGAGAGATGTAGGTCATGGTGATCGGTTCTTATATTTTGTTTTAAGTCTTTTAACGTTTTTTTTAATAATGACTCATGTGTAGAGGTTTATAATTCTCTATATGTGGATGTTTGATTTTTTTTTATGTGTGGAGTTTTTTCCTCACAGCATAGAAGTTTTTCTCTTTTTATTTGAATTGTCTTGCATTTGATGTATTCTTGTGTCCAATTTTATATTAAATTTGTAATGCATTTAGATCTCCTAACTTCTTTTGATTTTTTTTTAAGATTGGCAGAAATTCTCACTATATTCTATTCTTGTTTCTTTTTCTACTATTTTACCATCTTACCTCACTTTGTTCCCGCCTTGATAAGATATGAAAAAGAGACGAGACACTGTATTCCTGTTCCTATCCCATCTCATTACTTATTTTGTCATAAAATTTTGTGTTTAATTTATTTTATTTGAATAATTTTTTTTTATTCTTATTGAGAGAAATTAATAAAGTAAAATACTTTGATTAATAAAATTTTAAAATATATTGAAGTCGAAAATAAGTAGAAATTACGCTTAATGTCTAGAAAACGTATAAAACTCACAGGTCCCGTAGTCCTCGTCCTCATTTTTAGCTACCAAACATTTTTGCTTAGAAATTAGCTTGCTTTTGAGTTTTGTCTTTAGATGATAGGCCATATTTGGATAATTACTTATTTACTTATTTAATTTTACTTATTTTTCTTTTTAGTAAATTTTTTTATTATTTAATCAAACTGAAATATTTCTTAACTTTATTCATCGAGACGAGCTGAAAATATAAATTTTCTTGATCAAATTATAAAAAGAAAATTCAGAAAAAACGGAAATAAGCCAAAATAAGCCTAATATTATGTTACTTATTTTTATTTTTAGTGAATTTTTTTTATTTTTTGATTAAAGATTTTTACTTTTTCGGTTAATCTAATCGAGATGATTCAAAAAAGTAAAAAAAAAATATTCAAAAGATTAAAAAAATTAAAAAAAATAACAAAAATAAGTAAGATTCTCAAAATTTATCTGAAACAGGATGCAAATAACCTATTAACATGATACTCCATTGCAATTGCTTACTCCATTCAATACAAAAATAAGCTTTCTAATAGGATTAGTGATTATTAGTCCTATTTGAATGATTTGTATATTTGTTGGTCTTATTACTAAGATTTTCAAAGATGGAGTCCTATTATTAATTCTAAACATTGATTATAATAGATTTTCCTTTATTATGAATAGAGTTTCAGTTTTTCTTTATTTTTTTAATTTTAAAACTAATTTTTCATTTTTAAAAATGGGAAATTTCTCAATTTAAATTTTTTATTTTTAAAATTGAGAAATTTATAAATTTTAAAACAAATTCCTCAATTTCAAAACTAAGAAATTTCTCAATTTCTCAATTTTCAGTTTTAAAACTAAATTTAATTTTTCAATGACTACAGTTATTACTATTTATAAGGAGCAATAATAATTATTTTTATTTGCTTGAAGAATAAACAAATGTGGTTGAAAGCCAAATAATTAATGGTTACTATTTGAATGGAATTAATGGTATATTATGTAGATAAAAATATAATAGAAACATGATTAAAATAAGTAAATAAATATGAGATTGATTCTTTTATGATGTTTATTTATGAGACTCCACTTAAAAAGCCCCTTTTTAATGAACTTTTTTCCAAATATAGTGACTATTATTATTACTTTTTTTTAGATTTTGCTAGTTAAGTGGAATAAAAACTGAAAAGGGAAGAATGGTTAGTTTTCTTCAAAGAAAAGGAAAGAATGCCTTTAATACTGCCTCCCTCTTCTTTGTTGCTTTTAGTCTACCTTCTTAGACTGCTTCACAAGCACACCATTCATTAATCATTCCAATCTTACCCTCTTCCAATATCAAATTCCCTCAGATTTAAACATCCCACAATTCTAAAGAAATTAGCCTACAAATAAATATGGATCAAGAAGAAAATAACCAACTCCACCACTCTCTTGGCATCTTCAATAGGCTCTTCAATCTCATCACAAAAAGGCTTACAGAAGCAGCCCTCAAGCTCACCATCCTCGGCCGCTTCTTCTCCCGCGGTTTAACTTTCATTCGTCGGTTTTTTAAGTTCATGATCCAAAATCTCTTAGCACAGGCAATGAAGCCTGTGACCTTGGGGCCACCGGTGCACCACCGTTCACCCGGAGTCCCCAGTTCCAATTCAGAACTAGGGGTTCGGGAATGGCCTTCTCAAGAATCGCGCCCCCGAGTCCCCAGTTCCAATTCGGAACTAGTGATTCGAGAATGGTCTTCTCAAGAATTGCGCCCGCCGAGAAAGACGGTGAGCATCAATGACAGAGTAGAGATGGTAATTGTACACACAAGGCAGGGTAAGGAAAGGAAGAAAGCAAGCGATAAGTTGCCTTCGATGGAGGGCGAAGTGGGTGGCGAACCGAACCCTCTAAAATCAATTCTGAAGGTGGGCTCTAATCTGAAGTGATGATCAATAAAGTGAGGGAGGCAAGCTCTGGTGAAGAAACATATTTGAAGTAGTCCAAAAGTTTGAAGGCAATGGGGTTCAAGTAGTACTGGCCATGTGTGATGGGATGGTGGTGTTGATGTGTTTGTACCTATTTCGATGACCTTAATTACTATGATTTTCATGTCTGTGTTTGTTAAATCCAAATGTATTCCTTGGATCAACAGCTGGATTGATATTGACTTATCCTGCAATTGGATCCTGAATTTGATGTAATAGTTGTAGATTTTATTCATTCATATAGTATATGATGTGAATTTAAATTCCAAATTAGTTATAAGTTATTAAGTTTATATTATTGTATTAATTATGCTTGATTAAGTTGCCCCTATTTATTGCACAGAGACTGTGTTGCCACTATGTTGATACCCTATCTTTGTTTCGTCTCGAAAAATATTCTAGAATAAAGAGAGATTAATCGTATTAAATTTTTTCTCATGACCACGTGAGGAAAACTCAATGTGATCTCGCTAGGAGGACTCAGATAAGAGCCGTTAATTATAACGAGCTTATGAACACTAGATAAACTTGTCAACATCCGACGGTGGAAAATCGCAATGTGAGACCCGACGTGTTTGTGATTGGTAAATCGACATTTCAAAAAATTAAAAGAGAAAGGTGATGCTTTTTAAGCCCCTCTTCTCAATAGTATATCATCTAGAATATTAAGAACGATGTTTTCGCGTGCTCAAACTCGAAGCGCACGAATTACCATTTTACCCTTAGAAGAACCCAATAACCCGTTTTTAGCCATTTTTCATCTAGAAAATATTCTATGAATGATTTGCTCATGTCCAATACCACGTGCATATTAGTTTTCGAAAAATGAATTCGTTAACACCAATTAGGGTAATTTGTGATCAGATTTAACCCTAATTGGGTAGCTTTTTCGATCGAAATACGTAGTATTTGTTTCGACCTCCTGGGATGAAAAAATTCGGGGAGTCAATACCATAAATTTTTATATCAAAAACTTGACTTATATTTCAAGTTTCAGGTCAAACTGATTTCGGTTGACTAGTGCTGGATAGCACAAAAGGTTGTTGTCCAACGACTTTCGAATATTGCACCTTCTAATCGGGGATGATTTGAGCAAAACGGAGTTCGCAATTGGATCTGAATTGTCATTTTAGCCCTAGTAGCACTTTTTTGGAGTTATAGCTATACTTTCTATACCTTTTTATATCCCTTTATTTTCTTTCCGGTTGAGCAATTGCATTGCACATAGCACACCAGGCTACCACGCTCGCAATGAGCGACATGTGCTATAGCCCCATAGGGCCGGTTGACACTGTTCATGCTACAGTAATATTTTTTTTGATAAATAAATACTTTCCTAGATTCTTTTGCACAACTTTTTCGCTGAGAAAAAGCCAAAACTATGCCTCTCTAGTCACCGTCTCGTCTCCACACAGTTGCCAAACCGGTATCACTTTTTAGTAACCTCAAGCCCAAAAAGGGGAGCGTGCTGCGCCTTGTTTAGGGCATTTTGTGAATAAATTTTTATGATCGAATCCGTTCATTACGTAGAACTCGTTGTGGTTGTTATTCATGTGAAAATTCAGATTCATCCGATACCTGTATCTAAGTGATTAAATAAGATTAAACAAATATTATTCAATCACTTAGCTACAGGTATCAGATGAATATGAAATTTCACATACTAAATAAACTCGACAAGTTCTACGTAATAAACAAATTCGATCATAAAAATTTATTCACAAAAACTCTCCAAACAAGGTGCAGCCCGAACGTGCTGCCCTTTAGGCGCAGCACGCTTCCCGAGTCCCCTTAAACCAGTGTCTCTTCACCCATTGCTATTATACCTCACATCAGTAGCTTTCTGCCTCTATAGAAGAAGCCAAAAGAAGCCTTTTTCAGTCCTTTTTTTTCTTTTCTTTATATTTCTAGTTTGGCTCAGATCCCGCTTAAGTTAATAAGTAGGGATTCTGTTAAATAGATTTCTGACCACCTTTAGACGAATCTCTACTCATGAATAATCTAAAAAGTCCATTTTAAGCAGAGATGCTGCCCAAATGCCATCAAGAAAATGTCATTTTGTATTTTTGGATAGGATCATGCTTAAGTTAATAATAAGGGGTTCAGCCATTTAGGAAAAGAGGCCTTTGACCACTTTTTAGCCAAATCTCTGTGCGCGATAGTTTAGAAAAGGCCCATTTTAGCGGAGGTGCTGCCTAAATACCGTCAAGAAAACTTGAGGGATCTTCATTGTGTGGTGGTTCTAACTGCTTGTTCAATCCATTCCCATCTTCTCAAGAAATCTCTAAAAAGCCGTGAAACAAATTCATGAAACTAAATAGGAATCTAACTAGGAACCTAACTTCTTTGGTTATAACAAAGAATTTTGTGTTGAGTTGATTATATTTTGTTTGAGCCTTGTAGTTCTATTTTGTTGTTGTTGTTGTTGTTGTTGTTGAGATGTGTATTGAAGTATGCAAGGTGGCTATGTACTTGAATTGTTGGGATTTGACATGAAAACATGAAAGGGGCATGATTTATGAGTTTGACCACCCGTAAAATTCCTCTCTATAGAAAATCTCCCACTTTCAAAAATTATAATAAATTATAGAAACAACTACATGTTTAGGGTTTACATCCAAAGTTAAATATTGAGGTTAAATTTCAAATAAAATTCTTTTCAAGTCTTTTGGAGGGTAGATTGAGAGAAAATTTATTTCTTCCAAACAATGATGTTTTCTGACTCAGTTTTATCTTGAAGTGTGAAACCCTATTTTAAAAATATTTTCTTGAAAATGGTACCTTTATAAAACTTGTTGCTAACATGTTGTTTCATTGATCTGGAAAGTCCCATACAATCTGAATATGTTTGCCATGTCAAGATAATTTTTTAAGAAAGCTAGGAGATTATGGAAGCAAAACTTAATTTGTCATGTTTTCTAGTGGGGGTTGAACACATTGTTGGGGTTGAATTTGGAGTTTTTTTATGAAAAGTTAGATAATGTGATAAAATAGCTATTGGTAAAAATGTTGACCTTTTTATGAATGTTTGCTATTTTATTTGGACTTTTAGATGTATTGTCACGCTCCAAAACCCAGGTCACGTGAACCACATAAGAAAAACCCGTTTTGAGATACCGCTATAAATCAAAGCCACCCGATCCCAAATGGGTCAAAAAACGTAAACGAAGATAAACTTAAAACCTTTGAAAAATGCACATCTGGGAGTTTATTTTATATAAAAGAACAATCCAAAAAAATGAGGCCACGGTCCCTAAGAGCCAAGTTTTAAAACAAACAATCAAAATTTATAGAAAATTACTCAGATCGCTTGATCAATCAGAAGACCACTCGAGCGGTCTTTGCCTGTATACTATTTTTCCCTCAATCTGCAAAACTACAAAGAGTGAGATTTAACCGCTCGATAGACCGCTCGAGCCGCCTGTCGAGCGGTCTGGCTTTGGATCTTTTTCAAAATCGAAAATTTCACACAAAACACTTAACTATTTTTCAACATTTTTGAAAGCTTTCAAGGCACAAGTAAACCATCTAAAACACGCTAAAATGAGGTTCAAAATCCACAATCGAGCCGCACGAGTTGATGTAAAGCATTAAAACCAACCGAAAACAATAACTATTTCATATAATCATGAAAATATACAACCAACCCACGCTCCCTCTCATAAGCATACAACAAACATGCATTAATATCAAGACCTCATGTCTTACAAAGCGTATGTTTTAGCTCCAAAACATAGGGCATCATATATATAATCCAAAACCAAAAGAAAACTAAGAAATTTAGTCTTCCGCCTCCTCTGGGCTCCTCAAGATTGCTCCATGCGATCAAATTCACCTGAAATATTTTTTAATCCCACAATGTGAGCCGAAACTCAATAGAATAAAGAATAGCATGAATTAAAAGTATAACATACAATCACAGATTATATAAATAACTCTACTGCACGAGTCTCAAAATAGTTTTTCATTCTTAAAACTACAAGTTTTCATATAATTCGGCAGCATCTAATAGTTCAATAATCACACGAAGCACATTGTATTCCAACTAGGTTTCCACAACCTACGATGTTTTCTACATACCTCGCACTCTTTTACGGTCTTCTATTGAGGGATAAGTACCAACCCCACTTATATAAATTCTTTACGATCTTTTATTGCCCCAATTATGCAACCCTTCACGGTCTGACATCGTAGGGCAGTACCAACCCAAATTAAGTAATTCTTTACTGTCTTTCACTATAGGAATAATCAAATTCCAATTTCACATACATAGATGTTATACATTTAGAGAAGCACATAACTACGCGCGAACATTTATAGGCATGCATTCGTCAATCACCCGATGAAACCACGGCTCAACCCCAAGGGCTAGCCCCACACCTCCCAAAACTATGTTCCCACAACATATATATAAATCTTTTCGATTTACAAAACTCAATCTTTTTTAGAACCACGTACACATACGTTCACCAACTTTGTAATAAACCATACAAAAGCCTAACATGCTTTTCATCCCACCGAACACGGTTTAAACACAAAGTTCGACATTTATAGTATTTTAAAACGATAAAAATGCACATAATCACGTGTATTACCTCTTTAAGGCAAGCTAGTCTAGAGTCCTACCTCTAAGAGTTAAAAACTTGACGCTTTAAACACTAACAAGAAATTGAAGTCGCCAAAACGACTAGATGAAAAATACATCTTGAAAATGCCTTGATAAGGAATGCATCATAGTCATAAAGCATAATATGGTCTATACATAACATTTGTCTTGGGTTGGGAATGTACCCTTATTGTTTAGCTTGGCTAGTTGTGACATGAAGGTGAAACTTCTTGATATTTTGGGCAAGTTCTCGATTTGTCAAGGGAACCGAGCCTTAGACTTTACATTTGACTCTGGCAAGGGAATCATAACACTTTTGGTGGCTGGTTGAGGCATGTGTTAGGAGTGAACGGATGTTCAGACCAAGGCTGGACGACCCACACACTTGTATCTTGAATGAAACAATGGGGTACTTAACTTGGCGATGCGGTCATTACTTTACACAGAGATTTAATTGATGGATTTGCTGTTCACTTATTACATGTTTTGGGTAGAATGATCTTTTAGTAAAAGCGATCCTAGTTTGGTTGTGCCTATTTGGTAGAGTTGGCCTCATGCCTATTTGTGATACCTCGTTCCACATCGGTTGCAGATAGAAACTTAGTTTACTACGTATAAAAAAATTTGTAGATTACTACTAATAATTTGGATTTAAATATTTTAGGTCTTGTTATTCGACTCTTTATTTAAGTTATTGAGCTAGTGGTCCACTTGGGCCGTTATAAAGGGTATTAAAGCCAACTTTGGTTCCATCAAGAGCTCTGTGGTGGTGTATATAAAAGAGAAAAGGCGCATGAGAGGTGTAAAGGCTCTAAGGTTGTATATTTTGTGCATACTAATAAGCTACTCTTTATTTGCTAATGGGCTGCTATGCACATCCTAGCCAAGGTAAGAACCTGGAACATGCGATAAGAACGTCACGTCTTTGAGTGAAAAATGTTATGATATCTCATCCCACATCAATGGAAGACAAAAACTTAGTCTGTATATAATGAAACTTATAAGATACTACTAATAACTTGGGTTTAAGTATTTTGGATTGTGTTATTAGGCTCTTTATTCAAGTTATTGGACTAATAGTCCACTTGAGTTGTTACAATATTCATATTCATGCACGAGATTATTCACCTATAATGATCTCATGCTTGTATGCTTATATGTTATTGTAATACTTGTTTTAGAAAGATATGGTTTTGAAAATTTTCTTTGTGGGCGTCATAGTTCATGGCATATCATATTAGGTGAAGAAGAATACTAGAGGATGTTTTGGCACAAAATTATATGGAATCCCAGGAATACGTAAAGGACTCTCAAGAATTGAACTGTTTTGATATTTTTTGAACAATGATGATTTTTTTTTCTTCTATTTTTGAAAAGTTGGTATAGTTAACTTAGTCTAAACGTATTGAAAAAAAGATTACCTCGTGTTTCTTAAGTAAAGAGAAACAACCCTTGAGGATTATGTAGTTATTTTTTTATAGCGTCCCGAGATTCGGGACATCACAACTTGATTTCAAAGGTTAGATTTAGAAACTTGGGAGACCTTGGGTAGTGGATAAAATTGTATTTCCTTGATGTGTTTCTAAGTATTTATGGTACTTGCCAGTTATAGGATGTTGTTAGACTTAGAACCTGAAGAGATTTTTTACGGGTGTTAGATCCTAAGGAGAATCTTGAGTTCGAGTCTTACTAACGGTTGTGGCTAACTCTACTATTAAATAAACCTACAACCAAACTTTATACCGAATCATATGCACTTGTAGAATGGTTAGAGCCAGGGTTAACGACCCTAACTAATAAGAAGCCATCGGTACAGTTGAAACGATAATCATCCCACCAACTATGATAAACAACACCGGTGTTAATCTTGGTGTCAACAATCTCACCCAAACTATTTGAACCTTGGTTCAACCTCTACCTAGCTGAGCATGTGTGAGATTTATGTTGTAAGCTTATGTTTACATAGTTAGACCCATACTATATTTATATATAAAGTCTTAAACTTTGGTTTGAATACGGAATAGATACGTTCTTTTCTTTGTTAACCTTAGGACGAGCTACGTGTCGCACTCGACAAACTTTAGCAATGATAGCATTGATTTTTGTTATAGACAGGTAGTAATCCGAATTGACTTAACTGAATCTTGCAAATGGATGTAGAAGTGATAATTGAGCATAAAGCAAGGAGGTGGAGGAAAAGCATGATCAATATGAAGAGGAAGAATTAGAACTCATCTTTTTACCGCTAGTAAATAGTACTATTGTTCTTATTTTATCGCTTACCAAGATTAAGTTACTTATTTTCTTGAGAAAGAAAAGGTTAAGAATGTAAATAAGAGATACATGTATTCAAGACAAGAGAGTTGTTTCTTGTTTAAAGGGGATAGACAATATTATGAGTCAAGGACAATTTCAATTATTCAAGTGTTTCTAGAATTTTTGAACAATGATTATTTTTCTTAGTTTTTGGAAAAATTGCACAGTTATTTCAGTCTAAATGTAATGAAAGATTTAAGTTAATGGCAATTATCCCTTGAGGATTATGTACTTATTCTTTTTATGATGTCTCGAGATTATGGCGGCAACCCTTGAGGATTATATAGTTATTTTTATGAGGTCTCGAGATTCGGAGCATCACATAAAAACATGAATACTCAGATAGAATACTTTAAATGTGTCTTCTTTTCCAAACTTGAAGCATTTCACTTATGTAGGCCTTAGAGTGAATAGAGACCGTTGAAGGTAAGTGGATATATTAAAATCCTACTCGATATGAATTTTGAATTTAACTTTGGAGGTGGCTACAATATTTTAAACAGTGTCGATCGACAGTCCCTAAGTGCTTAGTTTGTTATGAAAAAAAGTTTTTAGACCCTTCTGTCCATGGTATCGACACTCTTACCCATAGTATTGATACTTTTGTCACCATGAATTTGTCCATGGTATCGACACACTTACCCATAGTGTTGATACTTTTGTCACCATGAATCTGATGCGATGCATTTTTTTAAGGTGTTGGCACTGTAGCCTTTTGGTGATGACACCGTAGCCTTTTGGTGTCGACATTCCTAATTTTTTTTGATACACTTGCAACACACTCTGAAAAATTGTCAACATCTATTCAAAGTGTGTCAAGTGTAGACACTATTTACAAGTGTAGACAAAAATCTTATATGGAATATACACTTTGCTCTAGCTCAAAAATCTACTTTGTTTTCAGAGAAAATTGATTTCAGTTTTTAAGTTTATTAGGATTTGAAATAAGTATATACTAATACATTATTACTTGCTATCAACTTCAAATTCTCAATCGAGAACAAAATATTTAAATCTTTCTAATACAAAAACTCTATTTGAGTTAAATCTTTTATAACGAATTTTATTAAAATTATTTTACACAATAATATCATTAAATGAATCAGCAGAGTTTAACACATCAAACAACATATGTGATGCCCCTGAAACAACATATGAATCAACAGAGTTTTACTTGCGCTCATTTTTTTAGCAAATGCAAAATATTATTCTTTTTATTTGTATATATATATAAAATCAACTGTATCCGTGTTATAAAAACAACACTCTTGATGTTGACATTTGTCATATGTGACACTGCACACTCTCTCTCCCTCTGTCATGCCCCTGAAATCGAGACACTAGAACCGCCCACGATAACCTGCCAAAAGAATATTTTGCGACAACCGTCTTTTTATAAAACCTAATATTAGGACCCATCTCCTAAGGAAAATATTTTAAATCAAATGATTTAGGCGAGGAGTGTTAAATGATTTGAAAGAAGACTCTCGAGGATCCAATTTTACCAAAAAGGGCTTCAGAAAGGAAACCCAGACGAAAATATTACTTTTCATATAAAAAATCCCTCTCTAGCCCAGGTGCAGGTGTTTTTGGAGATTAGGAAGGCGAATGCACCGAATATCTATTGTTTTTAGAAGAATGTTTCTTTTCTATTTAAAATGAAAAATCCAAGATATCCCAACTCATTTTTAAAACAAAATAGAGTCGCCAATTGATTTTTGATAAAAATAAAAAAATCAAAAGAAGGCTACAAGCCTTTTAAAAGCGTAACCAGAGAAAAAGAGAGTTCGGGGGCTAAGGTACGAGAAGGGAAAGCGTTAGACACCCTTCTCACTCAACTGTGAGATTGGCCTCTATTTTGTTAATATTGATTCTTATTATAAACTTTTTTAAAGGTAACGTATACTGAATGGGAGGTTGAAGGGAGTTAAAACAAAAGCAAATAACAAAGAAAAACCTAACTATGATTCTTAGAGTTATGTGATTTGGTTATTATTTATAGATATGCTACACGTATAGTTTGAGCAAAACAAAGCGAAAAATATGCGAGAGAGCAGTAAAATAAACAAATAAGGACCTAAGAGACATGCAACAAAGTTTCAGTTTCTAACATGTTATAAATAGGCTATACAAAATAAAATAAAAAAGATTAAAATACTGTTTTAAGCTACTGGATATGCATAAAACACACGGCCATAGCAACATATGTCGTGGCCGTGACATAAAAGATCACAAAGCTGGCGGTCGTGACAAATATAGGGTTATTACGAAAAATATGATAAATAAAATCGCATGGCCGTGACAAACGAAAGTTGCGACGGTGGTTTTTAGGGTTTCAAAAAGGGTATGAATGTGAAGCGAGGACCAAAAAGCGGCCCAAATGTGTAGGATAAACAGGATAGAGGCTATGGCCTATCATTCTTAGGCCAAATCCCACATCTTTCATCCTTCATGTAATGAAAAATACTAAACAGAAAGTACTGGACACTACGAATAGAAAAAAGGATGTATGAGCACATCTCTCATGTCACTGGCTTTGAAAAACCACGTGGCCGTAGCCCAGGTAAGAGGGCAACCGTGACAATCACAGAGGTAAAATTGACGACCACAACAATAACATATGGCGGCCAGTACTTTATGGCTTATGAAACATACGATCGTGGATATTTAAGGTCACGACCGACATGTTCTAGGTCCACATTAGGTACTAAAATGAAAGCATAAAGAACAGCAGTCATAACCCACTGATATGGTGTAAGGTCCACTGTTCATTGCCCCTCAAGAAAGGAAATAAGGGTATAAAAGAAAGAATACATATCAGAACAGCAAAGAAGAAAAGAAAACTATAAAGCATAAATATCATGAAACTTTTAAAGACATCTTCACACTCTTAGCCCAAGACAGAGGTCACAGCCTAGATAAAGAAATATCACGGCCGGACTATTCACAGGCATAAAGGTGATGGCTCGGTATAAGAACCTCACGACCGTTGGTTTTGTAGAATCTCAGAACAAGCAGAAATGAAAATGTAAGGAGCAGAGACCATAGCTCATTTAATCTATGCGAGATCTACTATTCATCACTTCTCAAGAAAGAAAATTAAGATGCATGAACATTAAACAGGACAAAAATAAGACAGGAGAATGTGAAATAAAAGGATATCAAAGGGTTTTGAAAGCATTTTTTACATCTTCAGCCTAAAAGGAGTATCGCGGCTTGAGCAAATAAATAACATAGCTGGACGTTGTATAGGTCTGAAAATGATGGCTTGGGATAAGAACCTCACAGCCGTTACTGTAAGTGAAACAAATCTCACGGCTATGTCATTGAAAGGTCATGGTCGTTGGTTTTATAGAACCTCAAAAAACGTCAAACGTGTTCGGTGTGCTGGTGAGTATGACAATAGAACGAAAACAATAGTAACTATAATGGAGCAGAAGACTATAAAGGAACTGAATATAATAAGAACTTAAGGAAAATGATACTTGTATAGAAATAAATGATAACAAAACAATAGAAACCTCACCTATGACACCCTCGGAGGAAGAAAACTAGGGTTTAGAGAAAAGTCATGGTTCATAAGGCTATCTCGTGCGTATATTCGCCTCAAATGGTCCCTCGGGGTGTGAATAGGAGGTCTTCAATCCAATACAAGCTCCAAGGACTCCTCCAAGGCAAGTAAGAACACAAAAATAGCTTGGAAAGTATAAGATATTGGGTGAGAATGGATTTTGGCAGAGTAAGGGTGTTCTGCAATTGTTTTCTTCTTTTTTGGCTTGAAAACGACGTCTATTTATAGGTAAAATGGGTAAGACAGATCCCCTATAGAATGCTGCTACCTGTCCAAAAAGGCGTAATAGTGTCGACTGTTATCTTTTTGCTTTTTAACAGTTTAGGCCGGCACCTTTTAGCTTTTTTACAGTTCAGGCCGCAATCTGTATGAAGATGAAACATAGCGGTGGAGTTTCCAAAGTGGCGGCTGTTACAACAAATGTAGCGACCAAGATCAAAAAGTAGTGGCGAGGATCAAATAGTGACAGCTGTTAGAAATGAAGGTCACGGCTTGGAGTTTATTTTTAATGGTTTTCTTAGGTTTTGAACCGAATGCGTGATTTCGCTTGCTTAAGACTAACTTTGAGCATAATTCTCATTTTTTTGTCATTGGAGCACATTCGAGACGGGTACCTAAGATTCGGCTTGGTCAGATTGGGGTATCTACAGTTACTCTTCTTTGAAAGAGCTTGCAATAACTTGTGGTGCAAATAAATATCAAAGATCTAGAGACAAACCGATTGAACAAGCCCCCAATCTTAGGCATAAGCAAAACAAACAGAAAAGTATAGTTGAACTCGAATTTTCATCGAGCTTCCTATGTACCTCATTGCAAGGGATCAAACCGGTCATAGTTTATAGTGCATTGCATATGATGCAAACAGGCTAATCATGATGCATGGTAGATGCAAGTACAAGATATGATGCAAAACATAGAAACTTCAAAATGTCGAGTCAGGACCTGAAGAAGTAATCAACAATCCAAAGCTTGAAGAACTCCACTAGAGGTGCCTGGGAAGCAGGGTTTAGGGTGCTTAGAACACTAGGGTTTAACAAACCTAAGAATTGTATCACGAACTTAGGACCTAGACAATGCTTCGCATATGACTTGGGTTTTGGAAGAGAGGGATGCCTAGTTCTCAAGGGCTTGGGAAAAAAAAGGATGCATAGTCCTCTAGGACTTGGAAGAGTGGGATGCCTAGTCCTTTAGGGCTTAGGAAAAATGGAATGCCTAGTCCTCTAGGACTTAGAAGAGATGGATGCCTAGTCTTCTAGGGCTTAAGAAAAAAAAGGACGCATAGTCTTCTAGGGCTTGGATAAGAGGGATGCCCAGTCCTCTAAGGCTTGAAAAAGAGATATGCCTAGTTCTCAAGGGCTTGAAAAAGAGAAATGCCTAGTCCGCTAGGGCTTAGAAAAAGGGATGCCTAGTCTTCTAGGACTTGGAAAAAGAGGGATGCCTAATCTTCTAGGGCTTAATAAAGAGGAATGCCTAGTCCTCTAGGGCTTGGAAGAGAGGGACGCCTAGTCTTCTAGAGCTTGATAAAGAGGGATGCCTAGTCCTCTGGGGCTTAGAAAAGAGGTATGCCTGATCTTTTAGGGCTTGAAAAAGAGAAATGCCAAGTCCTCTAGGGCCTGAAAAAAGAGGGGTGCCTAGTTCTCTAGGGCCTGAAAAAATAGGGGTGCCTAGTCCCTAGGGCTTGGGAAAAAGGGATGCCTAGTCCTCCAAGGCTTGAAAAAACCTAAAAATTTTCTCACAAACCTAGAACCTAGACAATACTTCACATATGACTAGAGTTTTAGAAGAGAGGGAGGACTCGGTGCGAGTGACAACCCTTGCTGCTTCCTTCTTCTTTTCTCTTCTCTTTTATTTCTTGTACATAGAGGCCTGCGTGCCTATAGATTACATTATGTTCATTGTAGATGCTTGTCTTTTTTCATACATATGAAAACATGTTTTTGATCACTCGAATCTTTTGTTATACATGATGTATGTTTGTGAGTTGAATACTTGCCCTGCAAGCCCATTTTTATGTTACGAGTTACTTACATGTTCCCAGAGAGGATGCTAGCAGGAAAGGAAAGTGCTATCAAAAATTTTCTGCAGGATAAAGGTTGTAGCCACGAGGAAAAACCTCTCGGCCATGTTGTTTGATAGGTTTGCGGCCTGGAATATTGGAGTTCATGGTTGTGAAGTTTGATGGCGGAGTTTTTTGGCGCGAAACACAGGTTTGATTCTGTGGTCCTCTCTGCTTTTGGGTTCTATAAAAGGGGACCCACTGGTCCAGATCCCACCGTTTGAGATATTCTCTATTCTCCTTGTCTTTCCATGGTTTGTTCTTTCAACAACTCCATCTTGTCGTGGATGGGCAAGTTCTCCTCGGTCGAGCATAAGAACTTCATCAACTTTGGTCAGGATGTGCTATACTCTTTGAAGATCATGAGAATTAACTGGCCTCTTCTGAGAGGGGCTATCCAGCTTTGGGTTCTTGACGTGCACGTGTTTCATTTCGAATATGAGGAGCTGTGCCCGACAGTAGAAGACTTTTTTTTCTATTCTCGAGATCTCGTCTTAGGACGGAGTCATAGTTCATACTCCAATTTTGAGTCCCAAGGACCGCTTGATGCAGCTTTGTGGCAACCCCGAGCGTGAGGCATCACTTATGGAGTACTTGATGTGGCCAAGATCATAGATCGCCTAGGGTCTCGGGGGTCTCTTGGCGACTTTTCTTTCCAACTTCTGCGTCTCTATGCCCTTTGCATTTGTCTTCTAGCTCGCTTCCTCTTAGGTCCTTCTGATGGGCAGATTAGCTTTTCTTTGGTGGATGCGGCTCATTAGATCCATGAGGGTCGGGACCCTATCCTATTAGCCCTTGTTGAGACGCTCTTCTGTCTTGATGCAGTCCGTACCGAGGGAGCCCCTTATTTTGTAGGTAGTGCTCTTCTGCTGCAGATAGTCTCTCATCTCTCCCTTTTCTATATTTCTCTCTTTTTCCTGCTCAGCTCTCATTTTTCTATTTTTCTCTCTATTTTCCCACTCAGCATTCCTTTTTCTTTGTTCTCTAAGGTTTGGCTGATGGAGAAGGTGAATCTACTGGAGAAACCCACGTCCGATAACTACAGCATGAATTTATTCATCCATCGTCGAGCTTACTGCCTCTGTTCCACTAAAACTAGGGAGGAAATTTCCTAGCTATGTCCCTAGCTAAAGATAACTCTCACGACTATTGTCACTGTGGGTCACCTGTGGGTTCTGTTGGTCAACTTGAAGCTGGCCACTTTCTATCATACATATCGTATTCTTCGTCAATTTGCCAATACTAAGATCAGACCTGACACAGTCGTGAGTCATTTATATAGTTATGCACATCGAGTCTCTTTCTTGGGTCAATACCAACGGGTTTGGCCTTCTCAACTGAGGATTTTGGTTGATAGAGAGTTTGATAGCAGGCTTTCTAGGGATTACAAGGCTTGGTGTCTAACCCTGACCTGCTTTAATTTTTGCGAGATTTCGACGTGTTGTTATTTGTTTTTGTGATAGCATGTTTATATATATTTTTGTGCATGATTGGGCTTAGATATGTATGCTGAGTTGGTTATCGGGGCCGTTGGACGTTGTGGTGCGACTTTCAAAAAAAAAGAAGATATTTTTGCGAGCCTATAATATCTATCCTTAGATATTTTGAAAAAGATATTTTCATAACCTCCTAAGTAAGTTTCTTTTTTCCAGACGAGAGCTCTGCCTTCTCTCTAACTTTTTAGGGGCCCGGGATTTGGTTTTTGACGATCCAACTGCTGATCCTTGCTAACGGCATCAGGGGCTATGCGTTTATCCTGACAGAATTTCATTCTGACGAAGTTTGTTATTGCACGTGGTTTAAGACATTGAGTTCTTAACTCACCGAGGTAGGATCCTAGACTCTCATATCTTATAAGGGTGCTATATGTAATCGTGTGTGTTTTTACCGATTAAAAATACATGAAAAATTAATTTTTTTCGTTTCAAAAGGTAAGTTTTGGTTCAAAACCATTTTTAGTTGATTTTGGTTGGATGGAATTGGGTTTTGAGTTTTTCTTTCGAGGTTTTATGGTAGTTGAGGGCTTGGGTATGTCTGAGGGTGTTGAAAGGGAGTTTGGAGGCTTCGATTTGGGCTTGAGATGGTTGTTCCCGTAGCTTGGAGTCGGTTTTCACCATGGGTCAATCGACTGAACTGGGTGGTTCAGTCGACTAAATCAATAGTGAAGGAGTTCAGTCGACTGAACTGGGAAGTCAGTCGACTGACCTGTGTTTTGGGAAAATTTTATGAAATTTCAGTAGCCTTTTTCAATCGACTTGGTGGGGGTCCAGTCGACTGATGTCCTGTGTGGGCATTTTGTTGTTTGGGTGGTCGTGTTGTGGCATTTCGGTCAATTGAGTTATGGGTTTTGATTGGCTTTCCTCTAGTGGTATTTCAGTGGGTTAGATTATGGGATTCTGTTGACTGAATTCATAAAGAGGGGTGTTGGTCATTTATTGTTTTAGTTGGTCGTGGTGGGGCCATGGTGGTTTGTTTATTTTTTTGTCGATCCTCGGGGACGATGTGGTTTGGGAGATGAGATGTTTGTGCATGGTTGGGTGCGGGACATGTTGGGTCTGAAGTTCTTTTTTTGAAAAGGGAGTTTTGGGAAAAGATGGGGTTTTGTTAAAATCGTGTTGTGGTAGGTTTGGAGTTGGCCGTTGGGCAAGGTTTGGTTTTATAGGTTGTTGCTTGCGTGGCATGTGGGTGGACGATGGGTTTTGTGGCATATGTTGTTGTTTCAGGTTATGTGACGGGTGGAGTCGTTATGTGAAGCTTATACGTGATCTCGTGCATTTAAAACTCTAGTTTTATTTATGCATGTCGTAAGACGGATATGTGAGCTTGGTGTTTCTAGAACTCTGGTTTTTTTTATGCATAAGTGTTTGGAATATGAGCATTGGAGATGCGGTTCTGTGAATGTTAACTCTGGTTAACAGTGAATTAGCTAGGGTTGAGGTCCCACGGTGAAAGTTCGAGAAGGCGCATTAGCTGGGGCTGAGGTCCCTCAGTGAAAGTTCGAGAAGGTGCATAATTTAGGGCTGCGGTCCCTCGATGAAAAGCCGAGAAGGTACATGGATTGCATGTAAAGCATTGTATGTTTTTAACCATTTTCAAGGCTCGTGTTAGCCGTGATATAAAACCGTTTTCAAATCATTTTTGGGGTTCTTGTGAGTCAAAAACTGCACAGTATTTTCCTAGCATGTTTAGCTTACATTTCATGTTTGTCTGATTTCTGCTGAGCTTTGGCTCACGGTGTGGAATTTGAAATATTTTTCAGGTACCGATCACGCAAGTTGATTTGGTGGAATTGGAGAGGGTGAAAGATCTGTAGTCTTCCTGTTTACATCTTTTTGGACCATATATTGTTATTACATGTTATCGGTGTTGGAATTGTATGTATTGTAAGTCATTTGGCAGTTATATCTAATGCATGTATGATTATGTCATACAGTGAACACTGGGTGGGATGTTGTGTATGTTTGGCTTTAGGCTTTTCACGGGACCTGGAGTTTAGGGTATGACACTTGGCATGGGTCAAAATTAGAGCGCAGTGCAAGGCAGAGAGGAGACGCAAAGAGGAGAAGGACTTGAATTTGCTTCGTTGTACCTCAATATTTTGTTTGCTTTCTCTTCTCTCCTTCTTTCTTTTTTTAGCTTTTTAGGATGAGAACTTGCGAGCCTCTCTTGTTTTAAGAACCAACTGGATCAATAAATTTTTTTAATGAATGTTTGTCTGCTTCTAGTTTGTGATGATTTCTGAAACTATTTCTTAGATTTTCATTTTTGCAGTATAACCAATTTATTAGAAAAACTTAAAGTAAGCTCTTGCATTGATCAACTATTCAAGACATAATTACAAATGATGGCTTTAAACAAAGGTTTGGGTCGAACTTCTGAAAGAAGCTGCCTACATATCTCGAAGAAGGGAATCAGGCCATCACGTAGTTCCAGGCGTGAGTTACACTTGGGTATTTACACTCTCCTTTTCATTGCCCTAACTTTTTTCAAGGTGTCTTTTTTGGGTTTTCGACCATGCGGGCTGCTTTAACTTTTGCCTGGGCCGCCATTACGATTTTTAACCCCGCGAGTTTTTCTCTTTATTTCTATTTTTCTCTCAGGGATAAATCCTTTTAAGCTGATCCGAGTTGGTTGGTGTAAAAAAGTCATTCTCGTCTAGATCCATAAGAATAGCGGCTCTTTCTGACATCAGGGTTTTGATAAGATAAGGCCTGGCCCAACTACGTTTGAACTTTCCCCTTGGGTAGAAGATCGGGGGTTTGATCTCTTTGAGAACCAAATCACCTTCTTTCATATTCCGAGACTTAATCTTCTTGTTAAATGCTCGATCTATTCTTCTCTAGTACCCATGGATGTGAAACAGCATTTTGAGTCTCCTTTCATCAAACAAAAGCAACTCATTAAGCCTATCTGCATGTCATTCGGACTCGAAAATATTACTTTCGGCCATTATTCTTAGGGATGGGATCTCCAATTCTATACGTAGAACTGCTTCCAATTCATAGACCAAAGCGTAGGGCGTTGCTCCAGCAGAAGTTCTAATTCGGTATTCCCAAAGCGTAAATGGCAACTTTTTCAGCCAATCCTTGCTTCCCTCTATTATTTTCTGTAAAATCTTTCTTTATGTTTTTGTTGGCATCTTCCATAGATCCATTGGTTTGTGGTTTGTATGGTAAAGACTTATGGCTGACAATTCGATATTCCTCTAAGTGGTCTAAAACTTCTCCTTAAAAGTGAGAACCATTGTCGAAAACTATCTCCTGCATAACTCCATACTGACATATAAGATTTTTCTTGATGAACCTGGCTACTTGGGAGGCCTTCAGTAATAGGCAAGTTCAACCCACTTTGTGAAGTGATCGATTGCTACGAGGATAAGCTCGTGTCCATTTGATGCCTTGTGTGTAACTTTCCCCTTCATGTCGATTCGCCAAACTGAAAACGGTCGTGGTTGAGGTTGGCGTGGATTTGGCATTTTCGGCATCTCCGGACGAACTTGTGATAGTCCATTTCCATCGTCGTCCAAAAGTATCCTTAGCGTAGGATCTTTATCGTCATCCCACTCATGTGAGGTCCACAAACTCCTCTGTGAACTTCTCTCATCAACTCGTGTCCCTTTTCTATGTTAACACAAAGCTTATTGACCCCTAGATATCTTCTCTTGTATAGTCTTCCTCCACATATTACAAATAGTGCAGCAAGCCTCCGAATTGCTCTTTAATCCTTTTTGCTGGCTTGGTTGGGATACTCTTCCTTCTTAATAAAATTCCAAATCTCGTGATACCATGGTAGCCCGCCATTGGCTTCTTGGGTAGCGATGATGTTGCTAATTGCATGTGTATCCCTATGTTGAATTTTCAAAGGCCTCATCCTTATCCCAGATGGTATATCTATCATTGACGCCAAAGTGGCCAAGCCATCGACGAACTTGTTCTGTAGTCTCGGGACGTGGTGAACACTACGATCTCAAAACAGGGGATCATCAGGTCGAGTTCTCGATAATACTGGATCAATTTTTCTTCTTTAACCCTTCACTCTCCTTTTGCTTGGGAGACGATCAAAGATGAGTCTCCCATAACTTTTAACTTTTTTGCCCCTAGTTCGAAGGGGGCTTCCAATCCAACTAAGCTAGCTTCTTACTTGACCTGATTGTTAGTGACCTCAAAACTCAACTTAAAACCCAAAAGGATATGGGAATCATCGAGGGTGATGAAGAGTATCCCTATCCCGTACCTGTACTGGTTCGAGGCTCCATCGAAATAGAGGGTCCATAGATCCTTCTTATTTTTCATCACTTGCTCATCGAGAAACTCAAACTCTGGTTCTTCATCTTCTTCAATAGGATGGTTGGCTAGAAATTCTATGACAGCTCTCCCTTTCACGAATTTTCTTGTGACCTACTGCAAGTCGAATTCAACTAACATGAGCAACCAACACGCCAACTTTCTTGTCAATGCTGGCTTCTTGAAGAGGTACTTAAGAGAGTCTATCCTTAAGATTAGAACAACTCAGTATGCTAGCATGTAATGACGTAATTTTTTGGATGCCCAAACTATCGCCCATCAAGTCTTTTCCAAAGGCGTATACCGACGTTCACATTCGGTTATATTTTGCTTAGGTAGTAGGCAGCTCTTGCCTTTATCTTCTTGAGCAAGCAAACATCCCATTGCTGAATCAGTCACAGACAAATACAATATCAAAGGATTACCGGGTTCTGGTGGTGACAAGATTAGAGGGTCTTGCAAGTACTGTCGTATAGCATCGAAAGCGTCCTGGCACTGTTGATCCCATAAAAAATTGGACCCTTTCTTTAAGAGTCAGAACATGGGTTCACAGGTCGTGGTCAGTTTGGCTATGGATCGACTAATAAATTGAATTTTCCCTAGAAAGCTCCTTACGTCCTCCTGAGTTTCTGCTTCACATGCTTTGCCTCGGGATAGAGAAGGATTTGGTGTTATATGATATCAGGGTTAATTCCAGGCATATCTTCGTAGGACCATGCGACATCTTAAAATTTTTTTAATAAAAGGGTTAACTGCTCACATTCTTCCGAAGAGAGTGTAGAACTAACCTGAACTATCTGCGAATCCCTTTCATTATTAAGATTTATTAAAACACTTTCTTTCATTACAGGTTTAGCTCGCATTTCCTCTTCTTTTTCAACTAAAAGTTTTAATTCTTTAGGGATATCTTTCTTGAATTTATTAAAATTTTCAAAATCCAAACAAGATATTTAAGATACAGCGAAGTAAGCAAAATCAAAAATCATTTCATTGATTTCAACAGGGGTTACAATTTTAAACTTGAAGTGGAAAGGACTTGAGATGCCAACAGATGCATTCCCGGCAGACTTGCCATCATAGGAACCATTATAGACTTGATTAAAGCAGACTCATTGGACTCAGACTCCAACTTACTTTCTACATAATGCATATGAAAAGACTCAAGGGATTGACTCTTTTGTATTTTAACAACATCTATTATGAGCGTAGTGTTATTTGTGGGCTTATCAGCATCCATCATCAGCGCAGCCTCGTCTTATTTGTTATCTTTACGCACTCAGACCATCTTTTCATCGAAGAAGGAACCCAAATCTCCCCCTTTGCAATGAACAACCTAGTATGTTGGCACTTTTTCAGTGAATCCCATCTGCCATATTTCTGTTTCTTCTTCGCTGTTAGGCAACTGGTGGCCGAAAATGATTTTTGGCCCCCGCAACTTTTGTTTAGTCCTTCTCCTCTATCCAGGGCTCAAGAAACCCACAGTAGGGGAAGTTGTCCCCTTCCTTGATGAAACGTCCATTCAACGTTGGTCCGTACTTTTTCATACTCGGTTCTTCCCCTTTTGGCTTGTACCACAGCCCATATCCATGATGATTGTGGTTCATGGTAATTGGTTCTGAGACTCCTTACAAGTGCTTGCCTAGTTCCATTCCTGAAAAATAGGACATTCCTTCCATCATGGCCACAACATTCGGGTTCACATTGTTTTCTTCATTATTGATCAAAACTTGCACATCCTTAGTCTTGTCGAAGTCGAACCCGTTTAAGGGGAGATTTTCCTCCTCATGTTGAATCTCGAGGAGTGGGGTAGTGCCACTAAGCGGGGTTGGTAAGCTAGTTTCACCCAGAATGGTGACAGTTACTCGTTCCTTGATCAGCTTTACTTTTTGGTGCAGGGTCGACGAAACTGCTCTAATTGACGACTCGTGTAGCCATAGCCTTCCCAGCAATAGATTAAACGAGGCTGGTACATCGAGAACATGGAACTCTACCTCGCTTTTTAGTGTTTCCACTGTCACAACTAAAGTTACTAAGCCCAACACATCTCTTCTCATGTTATCGTATGCCCGCACCCCTTCACGCTCAACTTGGGTGGAGGGATCACCTTGTTGTTTATTAAGTCTTAGATCTTGTGTCAGAGCCTCATGAAATTGTTTGTTAAGTGACCATGCCCCTAGTGGAAGGTTTGGTACTAGGTTGGATTATATATGGGTAGTAAAGGGTTTAAAGGTGAGGTCGGCTCCAAAGGCTTTAGGAGACCCCTTTCAATAAGACTACCAAGGATAGTGGAAAGCGGTACCACCAGAGGAGTGAATGTTCTTCTCGAAGTTCTTTGCTGACTAGATTGTTCAGGTTTTGGGTTTAGGATGTTTACTTCGAAAACCTGATAATTGGAAATGTCAGTGAAGTTATCATTGACTTGATTAGGGTCATTAGTGCATGGTTTTCTTACCCTTCGACTTGATCTCGCACTTTTCATTGTCCCTAATTGGATGGAACTTTCGGCATTAACTCCCACATCAAGCAATTGTTCAAAGGGGATCGAAGAATTTCTTAGCATCTTTACAACCTTAGTGCTCCCTTCATTGGATTGAGTCTTGTTCTCAATAGATGAACTCAACAAATCATTAACTTGAGCTTGAAGTTGCTGACATTGAGCTTGGTTTTGGATTTGTTGAGCATGCAAGAGTTGGATTTGTGTCTGGCATTGAGTTTGAATCCTGGCCTGGTGATTCACAACTGTACTGATCCCATCTAATGTTCGCCGCAGGTCCATAATAACCCTCATCATATCAGCCATGATCAATTCTGGGTCAGCCATCAGGAATATAGAATCTGACTGTTCTACCCTTTTAAGCCTTTCTCTTAGAGATCGGGCCCAAGTGCGTATAAGTTCTTCTCTGCACGGAGCTATTACCCCGAGTCTCTAAACTAAAAGGACTCATATAAATTGGAAGACTCGTTAGTTGAGCCAAAACATGAAACACTCACTCTCGATGACAGATCAGGAGGACAAAAACTAATCTTAATCGGGATGCTAACTATACTAACAAAAGCATCCATAAAAAAAAATCACATAACCTTAGAAGATTTATTGATCCTAAAAGAAGGGTTCTAAGAAACTATATGCAACATGAAAAGGCTGGTAGGTCTGCACTCAGTGTTCCTTTTGAATAGGGTTAAGAATATACATCTCAAAGTCAGGAATGGTGCAAGGCATGGTCGAACGGTACACAATAACTTTTTTTGCCACATCTATGGAAGCATGTGGCCAAAAAGCTTGCTGGCTTCCCCGACAATGCCCCGAGACAGCAAACTGACCAAGGTATTGGGTAGGCAAAGTGGGGGTTTGAAAACCAAGCACATAAATATGCAAATGTAAATGCGAATACCGATTAAAAGTTTACAACAAGAACCATTGACATTTCAAGTTAAGCCCACATGTGATTTTTTTTGAAAAACCAGTTCCCAACAGAGTCGCCAAAAAACTGTGGGTGTTTTTGGAGATTAGGAGGGGGAATGCACCGGATATCTATCATTTATAGAAGAATGTTCTTTTTCTATTTAAAATGGAAAATCCAAGATATCCGAATACATTTGAAAAACAAAATGGATTCGCCACTTAGTTTTTGAAAAAAATTAAAAAAAAAGCAAAAGAAGGTTGCAGGTCTTTTAAAAGCGTAACCAGAGAAAAAGAGAGTTCAGGAGCTAAGATACGACGTGTTAGGCACCCTTCTAGCCCAATTGTCAGATTGGCCTCTACTTTGTAAATGTTGATTCTTATTATATACTTTTTTAACGGTAACATATACAGAACGGGAGGTTGAAAAGAATTCAAACAAAGGCAAATAACAAAGCAAAACCTAACTACGATTCTTAGAGTTACGCGATTTGATTATTATTTCTAGATATTCCACACGTATAGTTTGAGCAAAGTAAAGCGAAAAACATGCCAATGAACAGTAAAATAAACAAATAAAGACCTAAGGGACGTGCAGCAAGGTTTCAGTTTCTAACATGCTATAAACATGTTATAGAGAACAAAACAGAAAAGATTAAAACACTGTTTCAAGCTATTGGATATGTATAAAACACACGGCCATAGCAACACATGTCGCGGAGGTGACATAAAAGGTCACAAAGCTGGCAGCCGTGACAAATATAGGGTTACCGTGACAAACATGAAAAGTAAAACCTCACGACTATGACAAACGAAAGTCGCGGCTGTGGTTTTCAAGGTTCCAAAAAGGATATAGATGTGAAGTGGGGACCGAAAAAGGGCCAAAATATGTAGGATAAACATGACAGAGGCCATGGCCTATCAATCTTAGGCCAAATCCTTCATCCTTCATCCTTCATCCTTCATCCATCATGCAATGAAAAACACTAAACAGAAAGTACTGGACACTACGAATGGAAAAAGGATGTATGAACACATCTCTCATGTCACTGGCTTCCAAAAATCACGCAGCTATAGCCAAGGTAAGTGGGCAGCTGTGACAATTACAGAGGTAAAACTAACGACCACGATAACAACACATGGCTGCCAGCACTTTATGGCTTATAAAACATATGACCGTGGGTATTTAAGGTCACGGCCGATATGTTCTAGGTCCACATTAGGTATTGAAATGAAAGCATAAAGAACAGTGATCACAACCCACTGATTTGGTGTTAGATCTACTGTTCACTGCCCATCAAGGAAGGAAACAAGAGTATAAAAGAAAGAATATATATCAGAACAGGAAAGAGAAAAAAAAACTATAAAGTGTAAATATCACGAAACTTTTAAAACAAGAAAATTCAATCAAATTACACTCCGCTAAACCTCTCATGAAGTTCTAACCTAAACCTAAACAACCAAAAACATAAATTTTAACATCCAAACTGATAAACAACTTCCACTCTCATACAAATATGTAATTCATACATTAGATGGAACCATGGCTTTAAGCCTTACAATACTTGAATGCTTATGCCGAAAAACATCATCATTCATCACTGTTTCCATACAAAAATTTGCCCACCCTTGAATATGCTTAATTACAAGGATGTATAAAACGAATTACGTGTTTCAAAATGAGATTACAGCATTTACATCTAGCGGTAGAGCCAGAAATCTAGTTTAGAGAGGTCACTAATTAACTTAAAATCTTGATTTTTTATAACCAATAACAATAGAATATTGCTAAAATTTAAACAATTATTAATAAATATAAAATTTGCAATGCATATTTTCAAAAAAATTTGTGACAATTAAGGCTAAAACTTTTTATTTATTTATTTGGATAAGTAAAACTTATATATTCAAGTAGATGCTAATCACTATTAAAAATGTACCAAACTAATTAAATTATTATAGTGTCAACTCAACCGTTTTTAATTAACTTGGTATCTTGATTTTAAGTTTTGCCCATTTAAAAGCTTTACAACATTTAAACGTCTTAACAATTTTTGTAATTTTTTGTAAGAATATCATGATATTTATATTATGTTCTACTAACAAATAAAATTCTATTACATATTAAATATTTTCTCGCAAGTAGCATGTGAATAAAATTTATGTGTAAAAATCGAATAAATGTCCTATTTTAGTAAAAGTTTTAAAAATGTTATTTTTTAAAATTGGTTATTTTAAGACTCGTGGTTGCAATATTTCTATAAAAAAATTAAAATAATAGAATAGTTTTATGTTTAGGAGGGACATTGAACAAATTTTATGAGTACAGAGAAATACTTTTGTTTTTTGATATGTAATAATGTACATATAGAAAAGTGAGAAGGGGCACGTGCCCCTTTTGGGCATGAATTAACTCCGCCACAGTCTGCGTCTCAATTTTACATGGTTAGAAAGCTATAAAAAAAACACTTCTCATGCTAGACCATATACTCCTAAAATTCAAATACATTTCTTTTTCATCATCAACCCAAGGGAGCGTCACCACCACCTGAAAAATATAGTTTTGTTCGAACAACGTGAACCGAGACCCAATATGAGTAGACTAACAGGATAAATGTATGACGTGTAATTAATAATTGTATGAATAACCTATGTGTACACATAGATTATTAAATCGATTTTTCACCAAAATTCAGAGTATTCATACAATCCACACCATAGTTTGAAAATCATAACACCGAGTGACCCATCAACTATCATCATGCAACCACGAATGACTAAACAATGTACCGATCTTGTCTCTCCGTGGGACTCAGTTGATAATTATAGACTCTCGTCCTATTGATCTAGGTCCGGGCTACACCAGGACTCACTAGTCAATCACAAGTTCTATAATATGCCACAACAACAAACACCCATATTGGGCAGCCACTTCATTTATGGGGCTAACTCGAATGAGCAAAGCACCAATTTGCACAAAATTTACAGACTTTCACCGAGGGGCAATGTAAGCTCAAATCAACCACATTGTTCTGTTCGTCAAATAAATCATTCCAAATGAGAGTTAACTACCACGTATGGGTACAATCCAAAACTCATGGAATAAAGATACGACCTTTTCACAATGTTATACAATTTCAATTCAAACTTGAAATCAAAATCTCAACCCTCAATGTTATCTTAAAATCAACAAAATCCAACCTTTTATAATATTAACATGGATTCTTACTTAATTTCAAAGATTATATGAAAATCAAACACTCAATTTCATGAGTTCAACCAAACATGGTCCAACATCTCATAAATCTACCCAAACCCGTATAAGTTTTCCCCAAATTCAACAAATTAGGGTTCCAAGTATATAATAACCATCCAAAGAATTTTAATCATCCAAAAATTCATTTAATTACAGAAATCAAACATTTAAACCATGGTAGTCTAGAATCCTATTATTTGGGTTAAAAACCCAAAGCTTTTAACTTTTCGCGGACGCTCTGACGTAGATGGACAGAAGGGGGGGCGGATAGGGGCGGCTGGCTCTCCAAATTTTTGAAAAAATTCACTATTATAGTAGTATTAGTTCAAAATATTTTATAATTATATAGGTTCACCCCCCTAAGATTTTTTTAAAAAATTTAATATATGCTCTCCAAAAACTTTAGAAGAACAATTCGCTCCTCCTAAGTTAAAATTCTACGTCCGTCCCTGCACCCTGAAAGCGTCGAAACCAAATTTCGTTCAGATGGATGTGAAGCCCTCGTGGAGTAGATCGCTTTTCGTTCGTATAGCGTCGTCGAAATCAAAGTCAAAGATAAGAAAAATGAAAAGAGAAGGTTAGGGTTTACTTAATCTCCATGAAAGGAGCTTGAGAGAGAGAGAGAGAGAGAGAGAGAGAGAGAGAGAGAGAGAGAGAGAAGAAGAAGAAGAAGAAGACTTGGTGTCTTCTTATGCAAGACGTGGGTGGTGGGACTTACCCCCTACTCACTTGCCCCCAAACCAAAAAAAAAAATTTAAGCTTTTTATTCACTTGATGTATTTTTAACCCACATACATGCATCGATAACATTAAAATTAATATTTTTTTCTTCTCATTAACTCAAAATTAATTTCTCATTAATTATCAAATTTTAAGATTTCACTAATTCAAAATTAATTTTTCATTAATTATCGAATTTTAAAATTATTCCTAATTTAAGATTCGCAGGTCTCCACGCACATCGACGAATTCACCTAAAACTCAAACGAGAGTTACCAGGCCCACTGGTCACCACCCATATGATAATCTATATATGTTCAGCAATTTATAACTAGCCAAGTCAATTAATATACACCTCAAATTAATCATTAAAATAAAATGGAATCAGGTCTTACAACTCTTCTCCCTAAAAAGAATTTCGTCCGCAAAATTCACTACACGACCTACGATGCAAATAGATTCGGATACTTTGGTCAAACTTCGGACTCGAGCTCTCATGTGGCCTCCTCAACACGATGATAAAGCCACATGACCTTGATATATGCAATGGTCCTCCCATGCAAAACTTGTTCCTCCGTATCAAGGATCTTCACCGGTCGCTCCTTGTATGAGATGTCGTCCTTTATTTGCAAGTTGGCCCAATCTAGAAAATGAGACAAATCTAGCTCATACTTTCGAAGCTTTGAAACATGGAACATGTTGTGAACAAACGATAGCTGAGGAGGTAAAGCAAGACAGCACGTCGATTACTTCCTGCTACGACAAAATCTCATCAAGCCTTGATGTTGTGAGACCTTTAGAAACACGTGGTCCCCCACTTCAAACTCTAATGGCCTCCTTCTTCGGTCTACATAACTTCTTTGAGGGTTTTGGGCCGTCACTAAACGTTGACGAATCACGACAATTTTTTCTATTGTTTCATGTACTAAGTCGAGCCCCAACACGGTCGCCTCCTCTACTTCAGTCCAACACGTGGGTGACCGAAAAGGTCTCTCGTATAAAGCCTCAAAAGGCGCCATCTCTGTACTTGATTAATAACTATTATTGTAAGAAAACTCTGCCAATGGTAGATAATCCTTCCAAGATCCACGAAAATCCAACACGCAAGCCCATAGCATATCCTCCAAAATCTAAATAGTGCGCTCGGGCTGACCATCCACATGGGGGTGAAAAGCGGTGCTCAAAAGTAAGCTCGTTCCCAATGCCGACTGAAGACTCTACCAAAAGTGCGATGTAAAATGTGGGACTTAGTTGGAAACAATAGGTGATAGTACACTATGAAGTCGGATTATCTCGCTCACATACAGCTTTCTCAACTTATCCACAAAATTCATCATACGCATAAGAAGGAAGTGTGCAGATTTTATCAATCTATCAACTATGATCCATATGGCATCGTGTCCCTATAGGGACCTCAGAAGTTTAGAAACGAAGTCCATCGTAATATTTTTACACTTCCATTCAGACACAGGCAACTGCTATAGCAAATCGGATGGCCTTTGATGTTCCGCCTTCCCTTGCTGGTAAGTTTAAGGCACCGCAAGACAAAAAAGGCAGCGTCTTTCTTCATCCCCTTCCGTAAAAATTAACGACGTAAATCATGATACATTTTTGTGCCTCTTAGGTGTACTGTGAGACAAGAATGGTGGAACTCACAAAGTATGTCCTTGCGACACGACTCTGGTATAAAGAGTCTCCTCGTTTACCTCAAGCTCTCGTCAGGATACAAAATCCACCCTTTTGCGCTTTCACCACTTGTAATGCAATCGTGTAACATAAGGGTTTCTTGATTTGTCTTCTGGGCATCGATGGCACGAGAGACAATCGTAAGTTGTGAAAATATAAAAAATAAGGTTGCACTCTCATTGGCCTTGTCGAGATGCAAATCGAACTCGCTAACCTCTCCCAACATATCCTACTCTCGTATAGCTATGCGAGCTAAGGAACCAAGAGATCTTCTGTTAAGAGCATCGGCCACGACATTGGCCTTCCCAAAATGATACTGAAGATCAAAGCCATAATCTTTCATATATTCCATCCATCTTCACTGGTATAGATTCAAATTCTTCTGAGAAAATAAATACTTTAAGCTCTTACGGTATGAAAATATTTCAAAGCGCTCACTAGATAGATAAAGTCGCTATGCTTTCAAGGCAAAAATCACAGCTGCTAACTTCAAGTCATGTGTCAGATAGTTCTCTTCGTGCATCTTTAACTGTTGTGAGCCATAGGCAATGACCTTATCTTGTTGCATCAAAACACACCCCAAACCCTCGTGTGAAGCATCACAATAAACGATGTAACCCAATTCTCGCTCCGGTATAATCAATATAGGTGCGCTAGTCAACCTTTTCTTTAACTGCTAGAATGTGAGCTCACAAGACTTGCTCCACACAAACTTGACCTCCTTGCGCGTAAGACGAGTCATTAGTGCGGATAATCGTGAAAAAATCTCTACAGAGCGTCAATAATAGCCTGTTAATCCCAAAAGCTTCGAATTTCAAACACACTCTTTGGTCGTTCTCAATTCATTATCGCGTCAATCTTTGTAGAATCCACCGCTACTCCATCTCAAGAAACCACAAGTCCAAGAAACTTCACATCGAACAGCCAGAACTCACACTTCTTAAATTTCCCATACAACTGGTGCACCCATAAAAGTTGTAACGTAATACGCAAATGCTCCTCATGTGCCTCTCACGATAGCGAATAAATAAGAATGTCGTCGATGAACACAACTACAAATCTATCGAGGTATGGGCGAAAGATCTGATTCATCAGGTTCATGAATGTCATAGGAGCATTCGTCAAACCAAAGGGCATGACCAAAGTTCTTTGTGACCAAATCGCATACGAAAAGCGGTCTTTGTAATGTCTTCCTCCCAAATCCTCAACTGGTGATAGCCTGATCTCAAATTAATATTTGTGAAGTAGCTTGAACCCTTCAACTAGTCGAACAAGTCGTCAATTCTAGGCATAAGGTATTTATTCTTCACGGTCATCTTGTTCAATTTTAGGTAGTCAACACATAATCTCAAGGACCGGTCCTTATTTTTGGAAAATAATGTTGGGGCTCCCCTTGACGACGTACTCAGGCATATAAAACCCTTATCTATCAACTTCTGAAGCTACACCTTTAGCTCTTGTAACATTTTTTGGTGCAAAATGGTAAGGTGACATTGAAATGGGAGCAGTTCCCGGGACAAGGTCGATAAAAAATTCTACCTCTCGACGTGGTGGCAATTCGAGTAGATCGTCGAAAAAGACATCGGGATAATCACAGACTATAGGGGGAGTTCCCTATGAACAACAGCCTCATTCAACAAAAAGGCAGAGAAAAAGAAGTTAAGAATTTCTCAGTTTCGCACATCGCGTGATAATGGCACCAAACCATCATCTCGATCACCCATGAAACAAAAACTACTACCTTCATGTGTACGTACCATTATCTTCCATTGATCACACTCAATATGGGCATGATAGGTAGTCAGCCAATCCAACTCTAGAATGATTTCAAGAGAGGTCATGCCAAGAATGATAAGGTCAAATTCTAAGCGATAACAAGCGATCTCTAACTCAAATGATCTACCAACTCGTTCTAGAGCAACGTTCTTAGCAATTGGAGTTTCTACACATGAGGTGATACCCAGTGTGTCTACCTTAGTCCCAAAGCAGATGCAAAAGCAGACGAGATAAAACAATGTGATGCTCCCGTATCGATAAGAACACTGCCCAAAGAATGGTACATTAAGAAAGTACCTCTGATGACTGAAGTACTAGCTGAAGCGTCAGGCACAACTGATGCCTTAAAAGAACCCAGATCAGCAAGATCAAAAGCTCACCCTGCAGTCCCCTGCCTTGCCCACCATACCCCTGTACAGCTGTCTGTCACACAGATTGAGCTGAAGTAGTACCCTCTGCGGCCCTAGAAATCTGAGCTACTGGCTGTTGCTGTGGCTTCCTAAAGTTCTGGCAGCTTTGTGCAGGCTGAGCTAAAGTTGTGCCTGTTGTGCCTTAAGGATTTCTGCCCTGAAGGCAATTCTAACGAAAGTGCCCCATCTGGCCGCACCCAAAACACGACGGTGGCTCTCTCCCCTGGTGTTAAACAGGTGTAGAACTCTAGGACCGTCCCTTCTATAGGCACTCTAATGCATGGTGTCCTGGCTGCCTACATCGAAAACAAATGATCTCCCTATGCTCCGATCGTCCCAACGAAACCATTGAGTGTGCCGGTATAGAATGCTGCTGTTATGTTCCCTCAGGATGAGAACTAGGGCCGGATGACCTCTGCCACATATTCTTGCACTTTTCATTCCATTTCTATTCCCGTATGTTTCATTCAAGTTTTTTTTCTGCAGTGATGGCTGACTCCACCAAATTCGTAAATACACACATCCTCAATGCCGCTACTTAATCTCTGATCGCAGGTGCTAAACCCCTCTCAAACCTTTTTGCACGCAATTCATCTGTAGCTACTACTTCTTGTGTGGAACGGGACAAGATGGTAAACCCCGCCTCATACTGAACCACAGTCATCACCCCCTGGGTGAGAGAAAGGAATTCCTCTCTTTAGAGGTCTCTGGAAAGTATTTCTCCAGAAATACCTTGGTAAAAGCTGCCCATGTACCCTTCACGGTATTCCTGGAAAATTTTCACAATTCGTGCGTGTTTCCTCTTAACTAGAAAGTCGTAAATGCGACTCTCAAGTCATCCTCAACAATCTGGAACATGTCGACAATCCTAGTTCTGAGATCAAGCCATTCAGTGGCCACTTTGGAATCAAGATCTTCGATAAAGGTAGGAGGGTCAAGGTACTGAAACTTGCGCATTGCAACAGTCGCCCTAGCTTCAGGCACTCAAGCCCCTCCTCCAGCGGCCTTAGTCAATTAGCGCATTGTATTCATCATCTTTCACAAGAAGTCGGCACCGCCAATTGGTTCTTGTGGTGCATTAGCGTCCTCATCTTCTGGAATTGGCACCTCCCCACAACGCCGACCGCAACCTCGCCCTAGAATAAGAGGTATAACTTTTATATGAAAAAAATTAAGAGGCACATCAATATAAATTTCATCTTGACATTTTTTCCCCAATGAATGTTCACATTAATCATGCTAACACTCAACAATAAAAAAAATTCACATAAACACCTTTCACATATCAAGGAGTATCCACAAGAGTGACACGTCAATCTGGGTAATCCATTTAGATTCCTCATCAGAAGTCACGTCGACTAAACACGTTTCTAACTTAGCCTCCAAGTTCGTTGATTCAGACGCCCAAGGGCAAGACATGTCAATCCCGAAGTCCAACCTCCTTGCCTACATACGACACATAATTCATAAGCATTACATTTTAGTATGCTATCATTATCAAAGCACATTAACATATGCATAACAAACACACACGAGTTATCCTCACACAGTGATATAACCACTTCACATGACTTCTAGGTATTTAAACCTAGAGCTCTGATACCAATCTGTCACGCCCCCGAAACTAAGGCACGAGAATCACCCACGATAACCCACCAAAAGGTTATTTTGCGACAACCGCCTTTTCATAAAACCCAATTTTAGGACCCATCTCCCAAGGAAAACATTTTAAATTGAATGATTTAGGCGAAAAGAGTTAAACGATTTGAAATGAGACTCTCGGGGCTCCAATTTTACCAAATAGGGCTTCTGGAAGGAAACCCATACAAAAAGATTACTTTTTCATATAAAAAAACTGCCACCATCTAGCTTAGGTGAGCCCACTCGAGCAAACTCACCACTGCTTGAGTAGCCACTTAGTCAAGGCAAAAGCAAAACACACTGCCACTTTCTCGCTCGAGCGAATTACCCACCGCTCGAGCAACAACCCAGCAGAGGCAAAAGGTTAAACACACTGCCACCTCACCACTCGAGCGGACTCAGCACTGCTTGAGCGGTCCCCTACCCGAGGCCAACTCAGTAAAGACCCTATTTTGGAACCAAAAGATCAACAACACTTGATTTAGAAAAAAAAAGGATTTTTGTGCATAAAACTTAATAAAAACCAACTTTAAAACACGAAAATTTAATCAAATTACACTCTCCAAAACCTCTCATGAAGATCTAACCAAAACCTAAACAACCCAAAACATAAACTCCAACATCCAAACCGATAAACAACTTGAACTCTCATACAAATATGCAATTCATACATTAGATGGAATCATGGCTTTAAGCCTTACAATACTTGAATGCTTATGGCAAAAAAACATCATCATTCATCACTGATTCCATACAAAAATCACCCCACCCTTGAATATATTTAATTATAAGGATATACAAAACGAATTACATGTTCCAAAATGAGATTACAACATCAATATCTCAATTTTACATGGTTAGAAATCTATAAGCACAACGTTTCTCATGCTAGACCACAGATTCCCAAGATTCAAATACACTTCTTTTTCATCATCAACCTAAGGGGGCGTCACCACCACTTGAACAAAATAGTTTTGTTCTAATAACGTGAGTTGAGGCCTAGTAGAAGTGGACTAACAAGATAAATGCATGATATGTAATTAATAATTGCATGAATAAAATCACCACACATAGGTTATTAAATCGATTTTTTCATCAAAATCTAGAGTATTCATACAATCCTCACCATCATTTGGCAATCATAACACCGAGTGACCCATCAACTATCATCGTGTAACCACGAATGATTAAACTATGTACCAATCTTGTCTCCCCCTGGAACTTGGTTGACAATTATAGATTCTCATTCTATTGATCTTGGTCCAGACTACACCGGGACTCACTAGTCAACCACAAATTCTATAATATGCCACAACAGCAAACACCTATCATGGGCAACCACTTCATTTACGGGAGGTAATCCGAATGAGCGAAATACCTATTTGCGCAAAATTTATAGACTTTTACAAAGGAAAAATGTAAGCCCAAATTAATCATATTGTTCGGTACGTCAAATAAATCATTTCAAACGAGAGTTAACTAACCCGCACGGGTACAATCCAAAACCTATGGATTAAAGATACGAAATTTTCACAATGTTACACAATTTCAATTCAAACTTGAAATCAAAACCTCAACCATCAAGGTTATCTTAAAATTAACAAAATCTAACCTTCTATGATATAACATGGATTCTTAGTTAATTTCAAAGACTATATGAAAATCAAACACTCAATCTCATGAGTTCAACTAAATATGGTGTAACACCTCATAAATCCACCCAAACCCATACAAGTTTTTCCAAATCCAACAAACTAGGGTTCCAAGTATATAATCATCATCCAAAGCATTTTAATCATCCAAAAAATGCATTTAATTACATAAATCAAGCATTTAAACCATGGTAATCTAGAATCCTATCGTTTGGGTTAAAAACTCAAAGCTTTTAACTTCCCACGGACATCCCGAAAGCGTCAAAACCAAAATCTGTTTGGATGGACGTGAAGCCCTTATTAAGTAGATCACTTTCCGTCTGTATAGCGTCGTCAGAATCAAATCCAAAAACAAGAAAAATGAAGCGAGAAGGCTAGGGTTTACTTGATCTCCATGAATGGAGCTTGAAAGGGTGAGAGATGAGAGAGAGAGAGAGAGAGAGAGAGAGAGAGAGAGAGAAAAGAAGAAGAAGAAGACTCCGTGTCTTCTTAAGCAAGACATGGGTTGTAAGACCCACCCCCATCCCCAAGCACCAAAAACAAAAAAAAAATATGCTTTTTATTCACGCAATGTATTTTTAACCCACATACATATATCGATAATATTAAAATTAATATTTTAAGTTCTCATTAACCCAAAATTAATTTGTCATTAATTATCGAATTTTAAAATTATTCCTAATTTTAAATTTGCGAGTCTTCACGCACATCAACGAATCTACCTAAAACTCAAATGAGAGTTACTGGATACACTAACCACCACCCATATGGTATGTATAACCACCACCCATATGATAATATACATATGTTCATCAATTTATAACAAATCAAGTCAATTAATTAATAAACAACCCATATTAATCATTAAAATAAAAAAGAACCAGGTTTTACACCCTCTCATTAACTCTCTCTTCATTTGTAATTTAAATTTTTTCATACTCTTAATTTTAAATTCAAAATTTCTTTCTATCTTTGATTATATATATATATGCAAACCACCCATTTTGGAAATATAATTAATTTTATGCATTTATTTTTAATTTACATATAATTTTTTCGTTACTTTTAGTTTAAATTAAGTGTATTCTTAATTAAAATATTTTGAATATCTATCTTAACAATTTAAGAAATTGTTTTCATTTAAATTAATTTTATTATTAAATTGTTTTCAAAGTGCTTTTAAGCATGGGTAAATTACTAGTTTAATAGCAAAATACAACTAACCAATACATCTTATATCATTATTAAAATTATATATTATAAATATATACATTATTAAAACTAGAGAAATTTTGGGATGTATCCTATTATCAGTTGATATTTTAGTATTAGTTTTGTTTGACCTTTTGTAATAAATTTAGTCATGTAACATTAATATTTAGCAAAAATATCCTTAGATTAAATCTTCAGAAGATTTTATTGACCAAATTCATTCCTAAATGGGAATAAAAAATCGCGCCTAAAAAATCTCTCCCAAAAAATCTCGAACTGCAACCACCACAATCTTAGCTCCATCGTTGGCTTCTTCCTTTGTCGCCGTTATCGCCTTTGTCGCCGCCTACTCCATCTTCTTTGATGCCGACATCGGCCTCCTTCTCTGGTGATATTCTCCACTTTCTCTGACCCCGATCTCTTCTGAAATTTATCAATTTAAGATTCTGGAGAAATTTCTCATTTAATTAAACTGATAAATTTATTAGTTCAAAATTCTGAAAAAAATTCACATCCCATTAAACTGAGAAATTTTTCTAAAAACTTTTCTCCAGAAAATTAAAGTGATAAATTTATCAGTTAAATTAAAGTGATAAATTTTTCACAGTAATGGTAACATCGATGATGAAAGAGTGATAAATTTATCAATTAAAGTAATAAATTTCTTACAACAATTGCGAAGCCGGTGATGGAGGAGTTAAGATTTAGAGAGAGGAGCGGCGACAACAAAGAAGTCCAGATCTAAAGGAGGAGGGAGCGGTGGCGACAGAAAAATCCAGATCGGCAGGGAGGAACGGCAACAAAGGAGCGACGGTGAGATCTTGAAATAGGCGACAGAGACGACGACGACTAGGAGGAGAAGGGACGATAGCGACAGGGAGGAGAAGGGGCGATGGCGGCGAGGAGGAGAAGGGACGATGACGGCAGCAACTAGGAGGAGAAGGGGAGACAACGGTGATGATTGCTAGGAGAAGAAGGGGCGGCAGCGAAGAGAAAGAGAAGGGGCGGCAACTAGGATTTTATGTGGTCAGTGGGTTAGGAATTTGGTGACTTTGTTGGATTTACATATTATGAAATATTAATTTATATGGGGATTAGAAATTTGGTGGGATTACAGGAAATCAAGAGTGGAGATTTGGGAGGCTATGGGAGATTACAAGTAGGAGAGTAGAGAATTTTGAAGATTATGCTAAATTCAAATTTATAAAAAAAAAAGTTTAATATTTTAAATAGGGGTAAATTAGTCATTTATTTTATCCTAATTTATAATAAAACTAAAACTAATAAAATAAATATAATAAAATTAAAACTCTTACAAAATCTAAAAAACTAATTAATCCTCAAATATCTCTTAAAAGTAAATAAATCTAACAATATATATCATGGTCGCTGTCCACTTCTCGAGAAAAGTCTCATTCCTTTTCAAGTCAATTTAAGGCGCCCACAACAGCTTGTGTTCTCATTGTGAAAGCTTCAAAGATTTGTCCTCATCTCAAGGTTTAAAAATCACTAAAAACCGAATTGCACAATTCAAATATATTCAAATATATTTTTCTCACATAGAATATATTCTATACAATTGTATAATACATCCTATGTGAGAATGGCGTGTTGAATTCTGTATCCAAATACGTGCGCACTTAACATTTTACTTATTTTTCTTATCAATCAATTAAACTTCCGCTCTTATTCACATATGAAACAATTTAACATTTTATCAATGATGAGTATGCCCTCAATAAATATGTTAAATCATTTTGATTTTACATTTCTTATATATTTTTGGAACTTACTTTGTGTATATAAAATATTTTATTTAATTTTAAAAGTTAACTCCTCCCTCAAAAAATACAAACTAAAAAGATATCCAAATAAGCTTAAAAGATTAAAAAGAAAGCATATTAGATATTCTAACTTAATTATTTCAAACCATCAAAAAAGCAAAAGAGTTAAACATTTGTCTCCCTAACTTTTTTTCTTGTTTTTTCTTTAAATAAAAAACTTAAACTTTTGGACATACCAAATGGGAACTGTGTAAATCTTGAATTTATAAATTACTTTTTGATAATTATCTCTTAAATTTAGAATAATGTAGATTTTAACTGTACCCAAGAAAGAAAGAAGAAAGAAAAATTTAAGAAAATGTCATATTATCAACTAATAACAGAATTTTACTCATATAGATTTTTATTTTCACAGATTTAGTCCCATACAATAACTAACTGACAAAAATGCACTCAATATTCTATTTTTGCACATTCTTTAAATTAAGCAATATCTCTCTACATATATATATATATCCTAATTTAAAATCTTTTTAAATATTTTTCAAAAATAGCGTATCCCTTAAATCAAGCAACTTCTTTCTCTGCTGGGCGAAATCACTCGCCGCCATAACACTTACAAACTATATATTTTTTAAACTATTTCACTATATACATATATATGATACATTTTCAAATACACAAAATCATTAGTTTTGATATACATTTTAACTCATCGCAACCAAATGTGACAATTGATACATTTATCTGTATATGCCATTGATACATTTATCAGTATTAAATATAATGTAAATATATTTCAGTTTATTATAGATATGCAACTGATACATTTATTAGTATTAAGTATTTGTTGTAATATTTTTTTATAATATAGTTTTAAATTGATAAAATGTATCATTAGTTTAGGTGAGCCGTGTAGATTTTAATAATAACATGCAACTGATAATTGTATCAGTATTCAACAGATAAATGCTTTCAAAATTGTTCAACACAGAATTTGCAACTGATAATTGTATCAGTTGTACACTGGTCATATAGAGAATACGTATAAAAAAATCACCGAATCTTAACAGAACCCTTACGAGGCTGTTCGACACGAAAAATGTGTCGTCATCCCCCGTCACGACCCACCTCACCTCCTCCATTTCCACCTGAAACGTTTTCCAAACGATCTGCGAGATTCAAATCGTCGACAGGTGCCCCTACCGGTTCAAGTAAGGGAATCAGCTCGTGTCGCCAGAGATTCTCACATCTGAAAGGCTCTCATCGGCGTTCATCTTTACCGCTCTGTCCAGCCATGTCACGCTGCTCATTTCATTCGGGTTCCACCTCATTTGTCTTCACCTTCGGGAGGCTCTCGTGTCACTGATTGGTGCCCTTGTCGGTTCGAGTAAGGGAACCGACTCGTGTCACTGGATATTCTCACTTTAAAAAATTTGTTCAAGCTTGAAATTTTCCTTTCAAGCTTGAAACTTTCCTTAGTTTGAAAGAGAGAGAGAGAATGAGAGAGAGTGTGCAGTGGAAATTGAAAATTCTAAAATTTAAAACTCCTAAAATGTAGAAATTGAAAGTCCTAAAATTTTAAATTTTTTATGGAATTAGATTTGATATTAATTTTATGAATTTAAAACTCTTAAAATTTCGATTGACAACCGACACAATCAATTGCTTGTATTTTAAAAATAAAAATAATCATATTTTAAATAATGGTATATTAGACATAAAAAATTATTTGAAATTAAAAAAATCTAAATCTCTTAAAAAAAACTTATGAGACTAAATCCCTTATAATACCTTAAAAAAAACTAATTTTTAAATTTCTCAAGAAAAAAATCCCCAGACACAAAGTCCTCGTCCTTCATTCAAAACAACTCCATCATCATAATTTCCAAATAGAAGCTTATCAACATAAGAAAAGAAAATCCATATAAAAGAACAAAAATCTCCCTTAAATTGGGAGGTTTTGTTGAAAAGCAATTATTAGTTATAGACACGAAACACTGGAACAGTTAGATCTTGATGGGTAATTTTAATTCTTTAGTTTTTTTTAATTATAAAAATAAAAAAAATAAAATTATTTGTTTGATAAAAAAATAAAAAATTTAAAAATTAAAAAATTAAATCAAAATATAGACTCTTGAAATATTTTATTTAAACCCCAACAATTCTAAAATACAATAATAACTCTTATTCATAACATATTTATTACCACTACTAATTATATATAATTATTAATATTATATATATATAAAAAGGTAAAAGTGTTTAATTTGAGCAAAAAATAAAAAAATTAATTTTTTACCCCACTACTAATTTTAAAAAAATTAACTTAAAAATTAAATTACTAAATAATTTATTTTAAACTCAATTTAACATTTTAACTTTAAAAAAAAAAACTAACTTTAAGCTAGTTTTCAATCCGGTTCTTAGTATCTTATGCACTTTGGCAAACTTATTAATACTTTTAATTTTTTGTTATTAATTTTAATTATAAATTATAAATTTTTTTAAATATTTATAATTTTTATTATAATTTATAATTATTATTTTTTTATTTTAACTATAAATTATAATATTTATAATTTTTAATATAATTTATAATTTATAAACTATTAAATTAATTTAAGTGACATAAAACACTTTCCACAGTAAATTTCGTATAATCATGCGACTAAGAAGATATATTTTTTCTTTGTTGTAACTAAAAAAAATAAAAATTTGGCAATCATAACAGATCTTCTCTCTCTAACTCAAGTTTTGGTGTGCTGACGCCTGACGACTGACGTCTTCCTTTGAGACTTCCAAACGCACGCAGTCCACCGTTCCATGTCCATCCCTTCTGCCGCCAACAAAAGGATTACTTATATTTAGAGGATTATATTTAAATATTTTATTTAAATAATTAAATAATAACTCAAGTTAGGTTACTTATATTTAGAGGATTATATTTAAATATTTTATTTATATTAGTTCTATTTAAAATAATTAGTTATTTGTTATTTTATTTTATTTATTTTTTATTTTAGTAATTGTTATTATTTAATTAAATTATTATATTTTTTAATTATTTTTATTGAGAGAAATTAAAAAAATAAAAAAATTAATTAAAATATAAAAATATTTTAAAAAAATAAAAATAAATTAAAAACTCAAAATTTATGTTGTTTATTTTTATTTTTAATAAAAAAATTTATTTTTTAATCAAATTTTTTTATTTTTTAATCAAAAAATAAAAAAAAATAAAAAAACTAAAATAAACTAAATTCTAGACACTTAGCCCAAACAGATCCACTTAATATTTTGATATATAAAAATAAACAATAAATTTATAAAATAACATAAATATCACATATAAAATATTATGATATTTAAATTTAATCACCAAATTTAATCACAGTAACATTACTCGCGAGAAACACAAAAACACTGGAACCCACCTCGCCAGCTCTCCCCTGCTAAATTTAGCAGAAAAAAATGCTTGGATTATCTTCCCTCAACAACGCACGTGCACACTGAGAGTTGCCTCGTCGTCTTCTCACGTGACCCCTTCTTACCTCATCTTGACGTCACACAGTGATACTTCCACCACGCTTGCAGATTTTGGTGGTGGTGGTGGTGGTGATGAAGACGATTCATCAGCTCATGACATCGCCGGAAACTGTCTCCTCCGCCGTTCGCCGCCGGAAATACCCACTTCTCACCTGTCTTTTCTTCTTCTTTTTCATTTGTGTCTCCGATTTCAATCTCCTCCTCCGCTTCTTCTTCTTCTTCTTCTTCTTCTTCTCGATAATTATCTTCAATCTTTTCCTCCCCCTGTTCTTCTTCAGACTGTTCTTCGACATCTGCGTCTCTGATGAGATGTAATCTCAACCGTCCGTCTTGGCGGGAAGCCTGGAAAATCACGAGTCTTTCAATCGTTACCTATCTGAGCTCTAACCTCCCATCTTTCCTCACCGGCCGGAGAAAAAAAGTGGGCTTCCCGTCTTGATTCAGCGACGATAATGGCGGCGGAAACTTCTTCACCTCACTTCTCTTCCGTTTTGTCCGGGCCGCCGCCGCCGTCTCGACCCGAGTTCACCGTCGTCGATATTCTCAATTTGGTCGTCGGCCCTCCTCCTCTCGTCGGAGCTCTCGAATCCTAGGCTCTCGGTGCACGACATCAGCCCGTTGACGCTGCCTCCCATGTCGTCAAGAAACCCTATTCCGCCAGGGTCGACCTTCTTCAAGGCGGCGGGAGAGGGAGAGGAAGAGGAAGGTGGCGATTTAATGGCGGCGCCGGCGGAGTCGGCGACATTGATGGGTCGACGAAGGTCGCCAAAGAAAGAGACGAAACTGAGGCCAGCAGCCGGAGATGGAAAGCGGGGGCCTTGGAGGGGTGCTTTAACTTTTCCATTATCCTTGGAGTGGGGAAAACCTAACAAGGAGTGTACACTTTTCATACAAAAGTTGATCATAATTGTGAAAAGATATGCTAAAGAAAGGTGGATGGACATTTTTGGCTGAGAGGAAATGGAATTTCTTATGAAACAGGGACAAAAGGGGATGAGGGTATTTAATAACGTCCAATCCCTACGATAGGCCAAATTATTATATATTTTAAAATTATTTTATAGATATTTTTAAAAAATAAATAATTAAAATTTATATATATTATATAAATTATTTTTTGTCTTTTAATTATATCACTCAATAAAAATTAGTCATTATTTTTCTATGTATGATTTATTACTACAATATAGATTAGTGTACTAAGTAAATTGGCACATAATATTTTTAGAGTATCGAATAATTACTTTAAATATCGATAAAGAGGGTAAAAAATTACAAAGTACTTTAGGTGTATTACATAATGATATGTAATATTTTTTATAAATAAAAATATTTAATACATATAAAATGAATTATTTTTGTATTTTACTAACTTAATAAAGATAAATTAATATTATTTTGTTTAAAATATTTTTTGTTACATTATATTATTAAGTGAGAATACAATGTAAATAATACTAAATGATTAAGAAGGAATGTAAAATTTAATTTAAGAGAACAAATAATCCTTATAAATTGTTAGGAGATGAATATTAAATTTTTTAAAAAAAATTAAAATGACAAAGTGATATAATTTTTAAATACTTTAAACAAGTTTGACTATAATTATATATTTTTAAAAAAAATTAAAAAGGATAATTATTATACAAATGATATTTTAAAATTATCAAATAAATTATTAAATAATTATTCAAGAGTGAGAGGAAAGGAGAGGAGAGGAAGGGGCGGTGGTACATGGCAGCATATGGTGGGAAGAGTGCCAACGTGAATAGGTGAGGAATCGGTGGCGGGTCCCGCGTTAAGATTTGAACAGTTGGATTTGAGGCTCAATCTGCCATTACTCTTTTCCAATCTTCTTTCTTATCCTCAAATTTTTTTTTCTTTTTTTGTTTCTGTGTTTTCGCCTTCCACAATTAACTTGTAAAAGTATGGTAATCATTGAGTTCAGGGGTGTGCGCGGTTTAAATTGTACAGATTAAACATAAATTTTTTATTAGTTTATTTTTAATGGGTGATTAGTTTTATAAAATTTATTATCAATTCATAAATTGTCAAAACAAATAGATTGGGTGATGTTTTTTTTTTTGTGCGTATAGTTTCAATTTGCAATATAGACGGTTTAATAGTATAAAATGTTATTAAATTTTAAAATTATTTTCTTAACTTAATTAGCTTCTAAAATATAAAAAACTTATTATAATTTTTCTAAAAATCACATTTAACAAGTCAACTAAAAAATTAATTAAAAATATCAATAATTATTTAATAACAACAACAACAATAACAACAATAATAATAAAAATATAATTAAATATATTTAACAATAACATTTATAATGAATACTTATTGAAAAATGACAATTATTCATAATACATAAAATAGTGATTAAAATAATAAATATTTTTAATTTAATTTTCATAAATTATTAAAAAATATATAAATATAAATATGTAAATAAGATAGAAATTTATCGAATGTAGAAATTTAATAATTAATATATACCATAAACAAGGTGAATTAATGATGGGATAAAACAATATTAACCCACAACTAACCCACACTTTTTGTTTTTTCATTCAACCTAACTCACTCACTCCTCACACAACCTACGTGGATTTGGTTGAATTTGGGTTGCTTGGCAAGTTAGAGCAAATTAGTAGGTTATTAGCATACCTTTAATTGAATTGTTAGAGATTATTAGGAATTTTGCTAGAAAATCTATCTAAATTATACTAATATATTTTATATTTTTATATCTAATGACACTAATTATTTTTTATTGAGCCATAAATATAGATAATAGGTGAATAATAAATATCACTTACACATAGAAGAAATAAATGTTTGTTATTTTAAATTTCTAAGAACAATAACAACAATTATAATAGTAATATTTGGTATTACTGAAATTACTAATTTATGAATTATAATTTTATAGTAAAAATTGTAAGTGTTTGATAAAAATTATAACTTGTAACTGAAATAAAAAAAAAAGTAGTTATACATTATAAGCAGAAATTATGAAACCTTAAAAACACTTGTAGTTTATAACTAAAATTAGTAAATAAATAAATAAATAAAAATTACTATCGGTAGTTTTGCCAAATAACCATAACATAACACACACTTAAGAGATTGGATTAGATATGATTGGTTAAGCAGTATACTCTTATCAATAACAGTATTCTTATTCAGCATTCAAGGGGCGAAAATTAGTAAGGGAGATAAAATGAGGGACTCTTTTTTGTAAAATTAAGGTATGTAATTAAACTATTATATAAGGTTATTGAATCAAAATACTCTTACTACTCCCTACATCTGTCCCTCCTCTTCAACACCTACAATATCGAAAGATTGTTAAGGACTGCATTCGGTGACCACTATCGGCGACTATCTCTGATGATCACTGTCGGTGACTACCTCCCACTATTATCACCGACGACTTTCAAATGATCAGCCCTGACAAATTTTTTGGGACTTTTCGATTATCCTTAAGACAAAGATAATTTTAATTGTTCGAATAAAGTAAAAAATATTTAGGCCTCATTAATTTGTTAACGTTTATATTTTATGTTTTTGTTTATTTTATATAGAAAAATAAAAATAAAACATGCTTGGCACATAGACTTTTGAAAAATAGTGATTGAAAGTTGTGGATAAATGTAGTGTTGTTGAAAGGGAGGCTGGAGATAGTGATTGGAGATATTGACTGAAGTTATTAACTAGTGATGATTACAAGAGATAACAATGGTAGTTAAAAATGGTGATCAGTATTAGTGGTCGTATGTTGTAGTCAGAGGTTACGGCCAGAGAAAGTGGCCAAATGTGATAGTCGAGTGTGGTGTTCGGAAGAAGTGACTGAAAGCGGTGGTAAGAGGTTATGAAGGAAGAAAGATAAATAAAAATATATTTACAAAACAAATAAAAATATATTTTTTTAATAATTTTTTTAAAATTTTTTTGAAAGCTGTTTATATTTTTTTAAAAAATAAAAATAATTATCAAATAAATTTTTATTTACAGTTTAAAAAAAACAGAAACTAAAAATAGTAAATATAAGGCCCCATTTGGTAATATTTAAAGTTTTTTGCTTTTTGTTTACAATAAAAAAAATATGTTTTTTTTGTTTTGTTTTTACAAGTTTAAAAGTGGGTGCTTCTAATATTCCCACACATTTTTCTTGGCGCCTGGGAACCATGTTTCTAAAAAGTAAGGGTGTCGAGAAATTTCTCGGGGGGTAGTTATAGAATCAATGACTAAAAGACACAGGATTTTGATGGCCTATTGTTCAACAGTGTTTGGTTTGCTTCGCCTTATATTGGTCTGGTTATTTTACATTTTGTTGAGCTCGATTGCTTCTTTTTTAATTGATCTTGAGAATTGTGTTTCTCTCTTTCTAAAATAGAAGAAATTTTGTAAAGTATCTGTAATATAAATATAGATTATTTTACCTCACATAAGATCTTATTCATGATGTATGTTCTTTCATAGAGTTCTACCAACAGCATCTTCTTCTTTCCTTTTTTTTTTTTTGGAAAAAAATAACAATTCTCCCAACTTGAAGAAAACAGAGATAAAGAGAGATTGGGGCTGAAAGGCAAAAAGGAAAAAACAAAATTGAAGAAAAAAGCGTAAGGAAACTTTAAATGCACACAAATTGGATAGAGAGATATGGCTTCAATATATAAGAAACTTTCATTGTTATGTTTTCTTTTTCTATTATATTATTATTCTTTTTATTCTTTTATTGTTTTGTACATATATTTTTTATTCTTTCAGTGGTCTAATAGCATACGCTGACATGACATGATTGTGAGTAATCTACCAAAGTGATTGTGACTTAAAAGCTCCCTTGAATTCAATGATATTATTTGTTCGGTAAGATTAATTTTTTGTTTTTTTTATTAATTTATTTAAGTTTATTAGTTCTTTATTAAATTCTTTCTATAGTATTCATACAAGAGTGGTGAAATTGTGTAGGTATCTGTTAGCATTTCTTATTAATATAACAAGATGTTTAATTTGATTTTTCTTAGTTTTTGTTTATTGTCATTTCACTGTAGTAGATTTAATTTTTGTTTCTGCAATTTAATACCTGTCACAGTTTTGATTTTCAGTTTTTGCTTTACATAACAAATTGTGTTATGTTTTCATTTTTCCTAACATGAGTTTCGTACTTTGATCGGTTGGATGATGCCTCTTTATATAATAGTTGCTAAGTATTCTTGAAATCTAAGTAATCTCAAGATCCTTGTTGGAAATGGTTTTTGGCGCAATTTTGTAGTGTACTTGTGGAGATAATTATACAAGTTGATTTTGCTCATTGTAGTTCACTGATTAAGATTTTCGTACATACCACCCAAACGATCTCTGTTGGCCGCCGTCGACGACGGTCTCGGAAATGCGTCTTTGAGACCTGGAGCTGAGCATCTTCTCCGGATGCTTCGTCTCTCCAACATTCCTACGGTATTTTCTTAATCACTTCACTCCTCCTTTCTCTGCATGTACATATACACACACACACACACATTAATTTATTATAAAAAATATTAAATCAAGAAAATTAAATTATTGCAATATTTGAAAGTGAGATTTGAAAGAGGGAAGGAGTTTTGGGAAAAAAAATTGAAGCAGTTGCATAATTCTTTTTGAGGATAATTTTGAAATGATAAAAGTGTGAGCAGACTTGAATTTGATGTTCACACCAAAGTCGCCTGTCCGC
>JAOTRH010034995.1:0-20690 GCA_034768845.1 Heliamphora exappendiculata
ATGGGCCTACATGCCTTTGTTTGACATGTTTACATACTTTTATCTGCTTCATGGGCCTATGTGTCCCATTTTGACTTTCTTGATCCATGGGCCTGCGTGCCCCAATTTTGCTTCTTATTGAGTCTCGGTGTCCCAGTTTTTTTATTCCTAATACATTTTCATTGCTTTCTGATATACTGTGGGCCTTCGTGCCATTTATTACCTTATATCGATCTGCTTATATGGTTTTCTTTCACTTTACTACTCAAACTGTCATGGACGCATAGTTCAGATGCCACAACTAACACAAATGACAAATTGTAAACTGACCTATACCAGCCATGTTCCAACATGGCAGTTGCCATAATACAACATGGCGGTTGCCACTTTCCACAAATGTTAACTAGGCAGTCTCTTGTTTTAACATGGCGGTCACCTGGTCAAAGGGCTGATGCCATTGTACTGTGCTTTTTGGAGTTGGCGATCGCCATTTCCAAGTTGGCGATCGCCATATTTATCGTCCCTTTTGCTGAATTTTTGGTTTCTCACCCATTTCTACCCTATAAATACTATCCTGGAGACCCCATTTGCTGTTGCTCGCACTCAGATGGCCAATCCCTTTTCTTCATGGTTGGAGAGACTCTCTCATATCGAACGTTTGAAATTTGCCCCCTTTAACCTTAACGCCCTTTTCTCATTGAGGACTGTGAAGATTAACAGACCTTTACTAGCAGCTTCTGCACAACTGTGGGATCCTCAGTCTCAAGTCTTTCGATTTGGTCTTGAGGAACTATGTCCTACTGTAGAGGAGTTTGTTGCCATTTTGGACTTGACTCTTCGTAGTTCCGTTTTCGTTCCCACTCCCTTTCTCTCTGCTCGGCAGTAGGTGATGCAACTCTGTGGTTTGCCTAAGATGGAGGCTTCTCGTTCGACCTCGGATGACTGTCTCGACATTCCATGGCTTATTGAGAGGTTTCATCCCACTAGTAACCTCAGTGATCTAGACTTTCAGCTGTGGCGCCGTTATGCACTTTTCTTCTACCTCCTTGCCCAGTATCTCCTTATCCTCCCTAATGGGAGGGTTAGTTGTGCCCTGGTTGACATTGCCGGCCAAATGTGGATGGAAAAAGACTTCCTGCCACTGGTTTTGGCTGAGACAATACTGGGCTTAGACGCTGTTCATCGTGGAAAAACCACCACCTTTGCTGGTAGCCTTTTACTTCTTCAGGTGAGCTTAACATCTTCCTCTGTATCAAGATCTCTGTTATACTGCAAAGGTCTTTCTCTTACTGTTCTAACTCTTGCTACAGATCTGGCTGATGGAGAAGGTGAGCCTTATACAGAGGCCTCCCACTGATAAACATAATGCCGCTGCTTTCCTTTACCGTTCGTGTTATCAGATATGTGGCACTGAGGCATATTCGCGACAATATCTTTCCTCTCTGACCGGTTCAGACATTACCTAGCAGTGCCCTTGGTGGCGAATTCCTGCTATGACTTTGACCAAGATGGATCACTGTGGCGTTCTACTGATTGGTCTGTGTCAGACTACTTTCTACTATCCTCACAGGATCATGCGGCAATTCGGGCAAAGTCAAATTGTATTTCCCAGTATTCGAGGCCGTTTATTTTCCTCTGCACTGCGGGCTCTTTTTCTAGCACAGTATCAGGATGCCTGGCTATCTCGCTCATTAATGGAGATGCACGAGTTGCAGTATCCCGATCTTTCTGCTGAATACAAGACATGGTTGACACAAGATAGGAAAAAGAAACATAGAGAAGAGGGGAAACAAGAAATGAAAACGAGAAGAGTTTGAGGATCTCTGCTTTATTTTGAGAAATTTCACAGCTTTTTTTTGTGTGTAGAGTTTGGGACTTCTGTGCCCTCCCTTTATTTAAGAACTTTGTAGTCTTGTCTAAAGTAATGTAAAACTCCCGCTTTGTGTTTAAGATGGTCTAAATTTATCCAAAGTTTGAATGTCTTTATTATCAAAATTTAAAAATTAATTTGCATTGGTCTTACTCAGATTCAAAGATAGTTAAAAACAAAGTGGCCGGACTTATTTAAAGAAGCTGCCTACATATCCCAAAAAGATGGAATCAGGCCTTAACGTAGTTCGGGCTAGGTTGCCATGTTCTTGTTTGCTGCCTCCACTGCCCCATTAGTTTGCGATCGATATGGTGAGGACTTATGATCCACTATCCGGTATTCCTTGAAAAGATCCAGAACCTCTCCTTGGAAGTGTGAACCATTATCTGAGCTGATCTCGTGGGGAACTCCGTACCGACAAATAATATTTTTCTTGATGAACTTGGCAACATAGGAGGCTTTCAATATTGAGTAGGAAGCAGCCTCCACCCACTTGGTAAAATAGTCATTGGCCACTAAGATAAACTCATGTCCATTAGATGCCTTTGGTGTTATTCTTCCATTCGCGTCAATACCCCATACCGAGAATGGCCATGGTGATGTTAAATTATACAGCTAAGCCAGGGGAACGTGTATGAGATTTGCGTGAATCTGGAATTTATGGCACCTCCGTACAAACTGAATACAATCTGTTTCCATCGTCATCCCAAAGTACCCTTGTCGTAGGATCTTCTTGGCTAACATATTGCCGCTCATGTGTGGCCAACAAACTCCTGCAGGAATTTCCTTAATCAATTCTTGACTTTCTTCATTGTTGACGCATAACTTGTTGATACCAAAATGTCCTCGTTTGTACAGTCTACCACCACAATTGACAAACTACGTAGATAGTCGTCGTATCGCTCGTTTGTACTTTTTACTGGAAAACTTGGGATACTCTCCTTTCTCTATGAAATTCTGAATGTCAAAGTACCATGAAAGTCCGTCAGTGCTTTCTTCGATAGCGGCTATCATCTCGTATGTCGGCTTTCTTTTCTGCTCTATTATCAGAGGTCTCATCCGCACTTCGGGTGGTATGTCAATCATGGATGTTAGGGTGGCCAGTGCATCGACAAACTTGTTCTGCAGTCTCGGTACATGGGTAAAGATTACTAACTCAAAGCATGGTATTAGCTTCTCCAGCTCTTGATGGTAGAGAGTTAAGGTTAAATCCATGAACTTCCATTCTCCTCTTGCTTGCGAAACTACCAGTGTTGAGTCTCTAATGACTTCCAGTTTCCTTGCCCCTAATTCTACGGTTGCCTCCAACCTGGCCAAACATGCTTCATACTCGGCCTGATTATTGGTGACTTCAAAATTGAGTTTTAAGGACAACAGAACATGTCACTCATCGGGAGTGACAAGAAGGACTCCTATTCCATAGCCATGTTGATTGGATGTGCCATCAAAATATATAGTCCATTTGTCATCCCCGACTTTCATCAGTTGTTCATCAGGAAACTAAAACTCTGTATGTTCATTTCCTTCAACTGGTTGGTCGGCTAGAAATTCGGCCACTACTCTGCCTTTGACTAACTTTTGGGTGACATTAGAGATCAAACTTGGATAATAGCAGAAACCATTGGGTCAACCTTCCGATCAGTGCCAAATTTTCGAACATATACTTTAACGGATCCATCCGGGAAATGATGTTCACTGTGAAAGACAGCATATAATGCCTTAATTTTTAGGAAGCCCAAACCAAGGCCCAACATGTTTTCTTTAGCGGCGTGTATCGTACTTCCGACCCCGTCATCTTCTTGCTTAAGTAGTAGACAGCCTTTTCTACTTCAGTTTCACCTTCTTGTGCAACCATGCATTCCATAGCTGAATCAGTCACTAACAAATAGAGGATCAGTGGCCCGTCAGGTTCGGGAGGAGCTACAACATGAGGGTTTTAACTCCATTCTTCAACAGACAGAAGAACAACTCGCAAGTAGTTGTCAATTTTGCGATGAAGCGGCTGATAAATTGGATCTTCTCCAAAAAACCCCTAACTTCTCGCTCAGTCCTCGGATGAGGCATTTCCAAAATTTCTTTAATCTTCGAGGGGTCAACTTCGATGCCCCATTGGGTGATCATAAATCCAAGCATTTTTTCGACGGTGACTCCAAAGGGACATTTCTGTGGGTTAAGCCGCATTTTGTACTTTCAAATCCTCTTGAAGAATTTTTGTAGTGTTGTAATGTGGCCATCCCGATCCTTAGACTTGACTATCATGTCGTCCATGTACACTTTGACCTCCTTATGTATCATGTCATGTAATAAGGTAGTGGCAGCCCTTTGATAGGTTGCTCCGGCATTCTTCAAGCCAAATGACATTACACGGTAACAATAGGTGCCCCAAGGCGTGGTGAATGTCGTCTTTTCTCTGTCTTTAGGATCCATTAGAATCTGGCTATACCCGGAGAAGCCATCCATAAATGACAGCAAGGCATGTCCCGCTGTACTGTCTACTAGGACATCGATGTGCGGTAGCAGAAAATCGACCTTCGGACTGGACTTATTGAGGTCCCAAAAATCCACGCAGACTCGGATACGACCGTCTTTCTTTAAAATTGGGCACTATATTGGCAACCCATTTCGGATATTGGAGTATGATTAGAAATCCAGCGTTGGTCTGCTTGGCAACCTCTTCTTTGATCTTCAGAGCCCATTCTGGCCGAATTCGTCTTAGTTTTTGTTTGATCGGTTTAGCATCCGGGTATAGGAGAATGTGGTGTTGGACAATATCAGGGTTAATTCCACGCATATCTTCGTAAGACCATGCAAGCACATCTTTAAATTCTTTTAGTAAATTTATTAATTGTTCTTGTTCAATTGAGGATAAAGAAGAGCCAATTTGAACAATTTATTGGTTGGGCATGCATTTCTTCTTCTCTTTTTATTAAAAGTTTTATTTCTTCGGGTATATTCCCGTCGAATTCGAAATCGTCGGAAGGCATATGAAATAAATCGAACAAAGTAGAGTAACCGAAAATCTTGTTCATTTAATTAAGAACAGTGGAAAATTCAAATTCAATAGTAAAAGCAGGGAGAGGAGCACTAACAGGCGTGCCCTCAATTACAGACTCCAACTCAAACTTGGACTCAGGATAGATGACCTACACACCAGACTCCTTTGTGGGCCCGTCGGCGATGAGTTTGGTGCAATCTGCCGGTGCGCTAAATCCCATCATGAAACAGTCTGATTCAGTTATACGAAGCTAAGTCATCTTCCCGTTAAACAGCATTCCCAGGTCGGTACCGTCGAGTCTGTCAGCCCAATCTTCTTTCTGAACCTTCTTTTCTTCCTTCTCTCCTTCCACTGTTTCTTCCTCCTTTGTGTCTGACAACTGGTGGCTGAAAAAGATCTCCAATCCTGGTAGCTTTCGACTGGTCTCTTCGTCAATCCACAGTTCTAGAAAGCCACAATACGGGAAATCTTTCCCTTCTTTGGCGAAGTATCCATTTAGTGTCCCAAAATAATTGGCCTTTCGCCTCCTTCTAGGCCCTTCCAAATCTTCTTTTGTTGGCTCATATCCAAGACCGAAACAATGCGAAGTCGGCAATACCTGAATGGGTTCTGGGATTCCTTGCTGCTTGCCCCCTAATCCCATATCGGGGAAGAAGGACATTTTCCTCATCATTGTTAAAGCTCGTGGGTTAACATACCTTTCTTCCTCCTTCATCAGCGTCTGAACGGCCTCTACTTCATCAAACTGAAAATCATTGAGCAACACATCATCTTCACTATGTTAAACTTCTAGCAGAGTGGTTCCCTCCTCTCCCTTCGGAGGGTGAATACTGTCCTCTCCGTGAATGGTCAAAACTGCCCCATCCTTTATCAATTTCAGTTTTTGGTGAAGGGTAAACGGCACTGCCTGAACATTCGGGTCATGTAGCCACAGCCTGCCCAGCAGCAAATTGAAGGAAGCCGGTACGTCTAGCACGTGAAACTCAACTGACGTCTCTAGTGGGCCCACTGAAATGGAAAACAACACCAGTCCTAATACATCCCTTCTTGTGTTGTCATAGTGTCATGCCCCAAACTCCAGGTCACGCGAAAAGGCCACAGAACAACCACCGAAATCGCCCAAAATGAAGGGATTTAAAACTAAAAAGCCAAACAAGGACAAAACCTTTGTAAAAATGTACTACCGAGGATTTATTTGAGTTAAAATAGTAGCCAGAAAACTAAAGTTACAGCCCCACAACTAAACCTTTAAAAACAAAGTACAAGTTTTGGATAAGATAATCTTTTCATTTAAAAAAAAGCTTAGGCCGTTCAAAAATCTACCTCGAAGCACCAAGGGTTTATGTGAAGCAAAAACCATTGAAAAACCCATTTGTAAACCGTTGATCGCAACAACGAAAAACGTAGTATGAAACTACGAAAAACAACAACCAACCCAAGGTTCTCTCGAAAGCATTAAAACATGCATACATCCATAATCATAGTATACGATTTACAACATGCTACAAATAAACATGTAATGTATACAATAGGTATAAACTAGCTATCAAGACAAAATATACGTCTTGTCATCAGCCACCTCTGGGCACCACCGAGTCAACCTACAGGACCACGCTTACCTGAAAAAGGTTTTCAGCAAAATCCCACACCATGAGCCGAGGCCCAATAGGAAAAGACAATAAAGCTGTAAAGTAGAAAATATGCAATCACAAACATACGGGCTCAACCACAGGAGCCAAAAAGGTTTTTCCAACCTAAAACCATAAGTTTTGCATCATGCTAACACGAGCCTCAAAACGGTTTTATTTCATAAAACCCCACATTTTCATCCTCAAAATCAAGCATATCATATAGTGGGAGCTAACTCAACCACAGAGCCAAAAGGTTTTACATCATAAAACCCCAAGTTTTCCATTTGACTCCCAAAACAGTTTTCCCTTCACAACCAAGTATTTAAACAATGCAAAATCACATTTTACAGTTGAAGAAAAATAGTAACCAATACGTTACTTTCTCACTCGGATCACACACCGAGGAAAGATAAAAACCGTAAGCTGTAATAAAATAGTATGCTCCACTCAGGCCACACCGCCGAGGAGAAGAGGTAAAACAGTAATCAAAACATCGTTTCCTTTGTGAAATGTACCATCGCGGAATAGAAGAATATGATCTTATGTACCGACTCAATCACAGAGGGATAAAGGTAACAACTATAGACCCTTGTCTAGTATCTAACCCCCATATATCGTGGGATCGCCTAGATACACACAGGTTCTATACAGAGCACCATGAACGTAACCACTCAATTTATGGGTTATGACCCCGAGGGAGCTGAGCGCCCATCTGTCTCAATTTACGGGGACTAGCCCGAAGGACCTGAGTACCTACGCTGCACACGATTTCGGACTTACACCGAGGGTAACTCGTGCCAAATACACATCATCCCGGTACATCTAGATAATCTTCTAAAAATCGAACCTTAGCTCAACTATGAAAAATATTTCACAAATATACATTATACATGTATATACAGATCCATCCATCAACATGGAGATCAACAAAATATTTTCAAAATATTTTTCTCCGTTTTCAACAAGACGTTTCAAAATCTGAAACTCAACCCCGATGGTGAGCTCCTAACCTCCAAAATATAAAATGTTGAGATTTTAATCAAAACTATCGTTTTCCAACAAAAACCATTGTTTTCAAAAAAAACCCTTTGAAAATCATCCAACCACAAGTAATATAATATAATAAACTAAGAAAAGTGAAAAATATGCTTTTTACCTGAAAAACCAAGGTTTAAACATATATATATATGACATTTCATACATTTTCTACCGGTGAAAAGGCATACAATTACATATAACACCCTAATACAGTAGTAGGGTCTAGAATTCTACCTCGTTGGGTCAAAACCCGACGCCTCAAAAATCGAACCTCGATGAAACGAAATTCTGCTCGGATGAATGCGAAGCCCCTCGCACCAACATCATGGATCCGCTGTCCAAACGATGAAAATCAAGCCGTGGCCCATCAAAATCTAGAGAGAAAGTAGAGAAACAGAAGAGAGAAATTAGAGCTGGAGAGAAAATTTCCTAAAATATCTCCAAGGCTTGATATTTATAGAAAAACGCCACGTCACACAGGTTAGACGACTGGACCCCCAATCCAGTCGACTGAAAAACCTTTCGAAAAACCAAAACCTCGCACCGCCACAAGTCCAGTCGACTGAACCACCAAAAACTCCACTCAGTCGACTGAACTCACCCCTTCAATCGATTGAAATTCTCACTGAAACATTCTCAAACTATTTTCTTCTACAGAACAGGTTTTATAGCCTAAACACTTTCCAAACAAACCTGTTCCGAACCCGAACAAGCGTAAAACTCATACGAACATGCCCTTCTATTCTGAAGAAATAGAACCCCAACATACCGAGATCAAAGGTTAACTCAAACTCCGTCAACACTTAAATTATTCTCCAAATAAACTGGGTCAGGGTCTCACAACTCTCTCCCCCCCCCCTTAAAGGAATTTCGTCCTTGAAATTCAACACTGCTTTGTAAGCCAAACACAACCCATCAATCATGAACAACCCCTGGTGCAAACCCAACAACACTGTATAACAACAGAAACGCCTCGACAATGCTGTACAACAGCAGACATGCCTCAGCAATTAAAACCCCACGACTGAAATTATCACATAACTAATACTAAGAATACACATCCATAAGGAATCAATCTCCATATAGACTATTCACACGTGCAAGTTCCACTGACATCACTGTCATCCAGAGAACATCCATAAAACATCGAATTAAGATCCAACTCACACTACCAAACCCCAACACAGAACTCTCGCCAACACAACTACTCCAGCAACAAACGCAAAGCAAGAGACCAATTCACCACGGTACTCGATCGCAAACATGCTCTATGCTCAAACACAGAGACTATCACTCTCGTCTTCATTGCCACACACTGGCTCAATCACATCTCACCATGCTCCCCAAGGACCATCTCCACAAGTCCAAACACACGACGTCAAGCCCTGACAACGGTCACACAAAGTCACATACACTGTACACAAACCTTTTTCAAGTCCTAACGATCGCCAGATGACCATCGACTTTGATACCACATCATCATCCTACGGATGCCACATTAACACCACTAAAGTTGGCATGCCGCGTATCCACGAGCAACAACACAACACTCAACTCCAGAGAGAAGCTCACCAGAAAGAACCTCACGTAACTCACCTGGAATACCAAAGAATGTATCTCAGCAAACCCTCAAATCTTCATCCTCTACTCCAATTTCTATCACGAACCACAATTCTCACCCAAGAGAAACATAAGGTGGCACACCATTGTCTGGGACAAAGTTTCACACAATCGAAAATCGATCTGGCATCATAGCCACAAAGTCACCTGACTCCAGCGAGTCACTCTACCAGACACGTCACATAGACAGAACATCTCATAGGTATCCAACAACCTATATCAACCAAATCATAACTCCCATGCAACAGCACGTCACTGCACATTATTGCACAACTCAACATTTCGCCATCAAATCACTAATACAAAATCTACAAATCAACCTCAAATCAATAACAATCTCCGTCGTCTGACAAATCAAACATGATCCTCGTGATCTGACAAAGTGAACAGGTCGACTGACATATAGCATCAGCTCCAACGCAGAACACATACATCAATTCCTTGAAGCCAGAATAGCAGAATAGTCAAACCAAGGACATTAACCAAAACTTAATTCTTACACTTAGCAATTTCCTCACTAAACTCATCACGGTCCTTTCGTCCCATATCAAGCAGTCGCGTCGGTCCAAAAAGGCTACACCAACCAAGGCTTCTTTAACATCATATCCACCCTAATCCATACTTTATCTTACTCTCGGGACTACCGTCCATACAAACAACAGTTATACTGAAGCACAGCACTTACCACAATCGACAATCACTCCTCGACTCCAAGAACTCTAAGAATTCTGAGCAGCTCAAAGCTCTAACTAGGACCCAAGCGACACTCACAAAAGTCTTCCAGAAACCCACCATACACATATCACAGCCGCACTGTTCTGATAAAATCCCCGCTCTGCCAATAGCTAGAGACACAACCACACGCACACAACGGTCAATGATCCTCAACTGATCATTGCAACGAACGCTATGTCTCAACACCAACTCTCTTGTTTATTAGAAATAAATAGCATAGGAGACACAACTCATAAGATTCAACTATCATACAAACAAGCCACACTAACTAGGTTACCAGGACCTGTCATGTTTATCACACTCACACGTACTCCTTTACGGTCTTTCACCGCGAGAGAATACCAACCCCATCATGCAATTCTTTACGATTCCCACCTGAGGGAGCAATCGGATCCCAGGTCACACATAGAGATGTTCAAATGCAGAGCATCTCGCACCACGCGTCGAAGCTACGAAGAATCTGTCTTACAATCACAGAGACACAAGTTCCTGAGTCACAACTCCAAGGGACACACACGGGCACAAACCCTCTGAGATTTCACAGTCTCAGAACATAATCAAATCTGAACCAATCAAGAACCTGGCATCTCCATCCAATCGAGATGAAATAACTCACACTAGACAATCGTCTACAAGAAAACTTTCTCTCTTCTTCCATCCAAAGGAAAGAAAAGGGCCGATAAGAAACCATGACCCAACCTTAGCGTACTGGAGTACTCCTCAACACTTAGCCTCTGAGAACTCTGTAAGTCCTACCTCTAGGTCATATTAACTACAGCCACACAGTTGCTGTCAACCACGATCACGATACTCATATCATCCACTATACCAAGCTCATTCGATACAACACAACCCATTGCGCCCTAAAACCTCACTTCACAAGGTTGCGCTACACAACCTAACTCTTGCTAGGCAAACCACAATCATGTCACAGCCTCGAGGTCACCGTCCAAGGCACAACATCAAACAAGGAACCCAATCTTGAGACCTTTCATCCAGAGTTACTATTAACTCCAACGACCATGCAGACACCTTCGGCACTTCCGCTCTCAAAGCACACATTGGTCACAGGCATCGTACCCTATGATTTCTCACCTATCACCCTAGGCTAGCCGAACCACATGGTACACAGCTGAACCTTATTACTCCACACTTTGTTCCCAGGGGTAAACAACAGACCCATCTCTAAACCTAAGGTGGAACACAAACAATCTCCAGACATATCATACGCGGGATACATCATTGCAACACTAAGCCAACCACAGGAACCAAACACAGTTCCCAAATGCGATCTCCTAATCACTAGGATATCGATCAAACCACATACCTGAATTCCCATAGGAATCTCACAAAACTGATACTCGTCACAGGAACCCTTACACATTCCCATACAGCCATAACCCGTGCTCTTCCCAGCATAATTGCAACTCATACTCATTCCCACATCCTTGAGCTCATGCACTTGAAACTCAATTTTCAATCCTCAAAAGGTACACAACGTCTAAGGTCGTTAGACTACTCAGACTACCAACAACATCCTGCTGACCACCATCGATATCCTGACTACCAGGAAATATCTTCAGAACCACATGTTCTGCTATCTCAACATACACCAGGCCAAGGATTACTACGCTCCCATCAACTTTGTTCCCGTCTGTACCCCATCTTGAGTACACGGCTAATGACCTAGCATGGCTCAAGAGGTATCTTATCCATCACAAGGCCAGAACTACGTATACCAAGATGTCGAAGGGATGTCGCTATCCCTAATCCAATCACATCGACTGATTTCCTAGGGTCTCTGGCACGCCATCACCTCAACTGACAAGGTTAACCATAACACAACTCCAACAGCCACTAGCCTACTCTTAAGGGAGCCAGCTACTATACCCAAGCCACTAACTAGGCTTCATCAGCACCTGAATAAACGCTGCTCGTACTAACACCTAACACATGCCAACTGAGACCAACCTCACACGGCTGAACCCAACTCACTATGAGTTCCACAACATACCAATCGATTGACGCTCAACCCATAACCCTGCTTCTGCAACTGATAGCAACCGAGTTGCACATCCAAGACCCAAACCACGGTCTCTTCGCCTCTAAGGGTGTACAGGTTATATAGAAAGAAAACATGAAACACGACAACCTAAGGTCGATCTATCATGTTATTTCTACCACATACCACATAATCATGCTAACACGTAGCCACAATGATCATGCGGACACAACACTGATACCGAGGAGAACCGACAAGAACGACGCGTCACTTTGGATAACTTAGATTATTTGCTAGAAATCACGTCCATGAAATGTGGTTCTAACTTGGCTCCCAAGTCAATTAGTTCAAACGCTCGAAGGCAAGATTAATCAATCCTAAGATCCAAGCTCCATGCTCACATATACACGACATCAACATCTCATGTTTCAAACACATGCAACTAAGCACACACACATCCTCACAAGGTGATGCACCCTCATCTAATAGCTCATAGGTATTCGAATCTAGAGCTCTGATACCAAGTTGTCACGCCCCAAACTCCAAGTACCGCGAAAAAGCCACAGAACAACCACAGAAATTGCCCGAAACAAAGGGATTTAAAACTAAAAAGCTAAATAAGGACAAAACCTTTGTAAAAACGTACTACCGAGGATTTATTTGAGTTAAAAGAGTAGGAAGAAAACTATAGCTACAGCCCCACAACTAAGCCTTTAAAAACAAAGTACAAGTTTTGGATAAGATATTCTTTTCATTTTAAAAGAAGCTTAGGCCGTTCTAAAATCTACCTCGAAGCACCAAGGGTTTATGTGAAGAAAAAAGCATTGAAAAACCTGTTTGTAAACCGTTGATCCCAACAACGAAAAATGTAGTATGAAACTACGAAAAATTACAACCAGCCCAAGGTTCTCTCGAAAGCATTAAAACATGCATACATCCATAATCATAGTATACGATTTACAACATGCTACAAATAAACATGTAATGTATACAACAAGTATAAACTAGCTATTAAGACAAAACAGATGTCTTGTCATCAGCCACCTCCGGGCACCATCGGGTCAACCTACAGGAGCACGCTTACCTGAAAAAGGTTTTACAGCAAAATCTCACACTGTGAGCCGAAGCCTAATCAAAAAAGACAATAAAGCTGTAAAGTAGGAAATATGCAATTACAAGCATATGGGCTCAACCACAGGAGCCAAAAAGATTTTTTCAACCCAAAATCGTAAGTTTTGCATCAAGCTAACACGAGTCTCAAAACGGTTTTATTTCATAAAACTCCACATTTTCATCCTTCAAACCATGCATATCATATAGTGGGAGCTAACTTAACCACAGAGCCAAAAGATTTTACATCATAAAACCCTAAGTTTTCCATCTGACTCCCGAAACAGTTTTCCCTACACAACCAAGCATTTAAACAATACAAAACCACATTTTACAGTTGAAGGAAAACAGTAACCAAAACGTTACTTTCCCACTCGGATCACACACCGAGGAAAGATAAAAATAGTAAGCTGTAATAAAACAGTATGCTCCACTCAGACCACACCGCCGAGAAGAAGAGGTAAAACAGTAATCAAAACATCGTTTCCTTCGCGGAATACAATAATATGATCCTATGTACCGACTCAATCATAGAGGGATAGAGGTAACAACTATAGACCCCTGTCCAGTATCTAACCCTCAGATATCGTGAGATCGTCTAGATACACACAGGTTCTATACGGACCACCATTAACGTAACCAATCAATTTACGAGTTATAACCCCGAGGGGGCTGAGCACTCATCCGTCTCAATTTACGGGGACTAGCCCGAAGGACCTGAGTACTTATGCTGCGCACGTTTTTAGACTTACACTGTGGGTAACTCGTGCCAAATACACATCATCCCAGTACATTTAGATAATCTTCAAAAAATCGAACTGTAGCTCAACTACGAAAAATATTTCATAAATATACATTATACATGTATATACAGATCCATCCATCAACATGGAGATCAACAAAATATTTTCAAAATATTTTTTCCCATTTTCAACAAAACGTTTCAAAACCTAAGACTCAACCCCAAAGGCGAGCTCCAAACCTCCAAAACATAAAATGTTGAGATTTCAATCAAAACCATCATTTTCCAACAAAAACCATCGTTTCCAAGAAAACCCTTTGAAAATCATCCAACCACAACTCATATAATGTAATAAACCTAGAAAAGCAAAAAACATGCTTTTTAACCGAAAAATCAAGGTTTAAACATATATATATGACATTTCATGCATTTTATACCGGTGAAAAGGCAAACAATTACATATAACACCCTAATACAGCAGTAGGGTTTAGAATCCTCCCTCGTTGGGTCAAAACTCGACGCCTCAAAAATTGAACATCGACGAAATGTAATTCTGCCAGGATAAATGCGAAGCCCCCGGCAGCAACATCACGGATCTACTATCCAAACGCTAAAAATTGAGCCCTGGGTCCATCAAAATGTAGAGATAAGGCAAAGAAATGGGACATAGAAATCAGATCTGGATAGAAAATAAACCAAAATATCTCCAAGGCTTGATATTTATAGAAAAACGCCACATCACACAGGTCAGTCGACTGGACCCCCAATCCAGTCGACTGAAAAACCTTCGGGAAAATCAAAACCTCGCACCACCTCAAGTCCAGTCGATTGGACTCTCTTGGTCAGTCGATTGAACCACCAAAAACTCCACTCAGTCGACTGAACTCACCCCTTCAGTCGACTGAAATTCTCACTGCAACTTTCTCAAACTATTTTCTGCTACAGAACAGGTTTTGTAGCATAAACACTTGCCAAACCAACCACTTTCGAACCCGGACAAGCCTAAAACTCATACGCACATGCCGTTCTATTCCAAAGAAACAGAACCCCAACATACCGAGATCAAAGGTTAACTCAAACTCCGTCAACACTTAAATTATTCTCCAAATAAACTAGGTCAGGGTCTCACAACTCTCCCCCCTTTAAAGGAATTTTGTCCTCAAAATTCAACACTGCTTCGCAAGCCAAACACAACCCATCAATCATCAACAACCCCGGGTGCAAACCTAACAACACTGTATAACAACAAAAATGCCCCGACAACGCTGTATAACAGCAGACATGCCTCAGCAACTAAAAGCCCACAACTAAAATTATCACATAACTGATACCAAGAATACACATCCTTAAGGAATCAATCTCCATATAGACTATTCACACGTGCAAGTTCCACTGACATCACTGTCATCCAGGGAACATCCATAAAACATCGAATCAAGATCCAACTCACGCTACCAAACCCCAACACAGAACTCTGGCTAACACAACTACTCCAGCGACAAACGCAAAATAAGAGACCAATTCACCACGGTACTAGATCACGAACATGCTCAATGCTCGAACATAGAGACTATCACTCTCGTCTTCATTGCCACACACTGGCTCAATCACATCTCACCATGCTCCTCAAGAACCGTCTCCACAAGTTCAAACACATGATGTCAAGCCCTAACATCGGTCACACAAAGTCACACACACTGCACACAAACCTTATTCAAGTCCTAACGATCGCCAAATGACCACCGACTTTGATACCACATCATCATCCTACGAATGCCACATTAACACCACTGAAGCTGGCATGCCGCCGATCCATGAGCAATAACACAACACTCGACTCCAGGGAGAAGCTCACCAGAAAAATGCTCACGTAACTCACTTGGAATACTAAAGAATGTATCTCAGCAAACCCCCAAATCTTCATCCTCTACTCGAATTTCTACCACGAACAAAATTTCTCACCTAGGAGAAACATCAGGTGGCACACCATTGTATGGGATAAAGTTTCACACAATCGAAAATCGATCTAGCATCACAGACACAAAGTCACCTAACTCCACTGAGTCACTCGACCGGACACGTCATGTAGACAGAACATCTCATAGGTATCCAACAACCTATATCAACCAAATCATAACTCCCATGCAACAGCACATCACTGCACATTACTGTACAACTCAATGTCTTGCCATCAGATCACTAATACCAAAGCAACAAATCAACCTCAAATCAAACACAATCTCTATCATCCGACAAATCAAACATGATCCTTGTGATTCGGCAAAGCGAACAGGTCGACTGACATATAGTATCAACTCCAACGCAGAACACATACATCAATTCCTTGAAGCCACAACAGCAGAATAGTCAAACCAAGGACACTAACCAAAACTTAATTCTTACACTTAGCAATTTCCTCATTAAACTCATCACGGCCCTTCCGTCCCATATCAAGCAGTCGCGTCGGTCCAAACAGGCTACGCCAACCAAGGCTTCTTTAACATCATATCCGCCCTAATCCATACTTTATCACACTCTTGGGACTACCGTCCGTACAAACAACAGTTATGCTGAAGCACAACACTTACCATAGTCGACAACCACTATTCGACTCCAAGAACTCTAAGAATTCTGAGCAGCTCCAAGCTCTAATCAGGACCCAAGCGACACTCACAAAAGTCTTTCCGAAACCCACCATACACATATGAAAGCCGCACTGTTATGACAAAATCCCTGCTCTTCCAAGAGCTAAAGACACAACCACACGCACACAACGGTCAATGGTCCTCAACTGATCATTGCAACGAACGCTACGTCTGACACTAACTCTCTTATTTATCAGAAATAAACAGCATAGGAGACACAACTCATATGATTCAACTATCATACAAACAAGCCACACTGACTAGGTTACCAGGACCTGTCATGTTTACCGCACTCACACGTACTCCTTTACGGTCTTCCACCGCGGGAGAATACCAACCCCATCATGCAATTCTTTACGGTTCCCAACCACGGGAGCAATCGGATCCCAGGTCACACACAGAGATGTTCAGATGTAGAGCATCTCGCACCACGCATCGAAGCTACAAAGAATTCGTCTTATAATCACCCAATCACGGCGACACAAGTCCCTGGGTCACAACTACAAGGGACACACACGGGCACAAACCTATTGAGATTTCACAGTCTCAGAGCACAATCAAATATGAACAAATCAAGAACCCAGCATCTCCATCCAACCGTGATAAATCAACTCACACCAGATAATCGTTTACAAGAAAACTTTCTCTCTCCTTCCATCCAAAGGAAAGAAAAGGGCCAACAAGAAATCATGACCCAACCTTAGCGTACTTGAGTACTCCTCAACACTTAGCCTCTAAGAACTCTGTAAGTCGTACCTCGAGGCCATATTGACTACAGTCACACAGTTGCTGTCAACCACGATCACGATACTCAGATCATCCGCTACGCCAAGCTCATCTGGTACAACACATCCCATTGCGCCCTAAAACCTCACTTCACAAGGTTGCGCTACACAACCTAACTCTTGCTAGACAAACCACAATCACGTCATAGCCTCGAGCTCACCGTCCAAGGCACAACACCAAACAAGGAACCCAATCCTAAGACCTTTCATCCAGAGTTACTATTAACTTCAACGACTATGAAAACACCTTCGGCACTTTTTCTCTCAAAGAACACATCGGTCACAGGCATCGTACCCTACAATTTCTCACCTATCGCCCTAGGCTAGCCAAATCACACGGTACACAGCTGAACCTTATTACTCCACACTTCGTTCCCAAGGATAAATAACATACCCATCTCTGAACCTAAGGTGGAACACAAACAATCTCCAAACATATCCTACTCGAGATACATCATTGCAACACTAAGCCAACCACTAGAACTTAACACAGTTCCCAAACGCGATCTCCTAATCACTAGGATATCGACCAAACCACAGACCAGCATTCCCGTAGGAATCTCACAGAACTGATACTCGTCACAGGAACCCTTACACATTCCCATACAGCCATAACCCGTGCTCTTCCCAGCATAATTGCAACTCATACTCATTCCCTTATCCTTGAGCTCACGCACTCGAAACTCAATTTTTAAACCACAAAAGGTACACAACGTCTAAGGTCATCAGACTACTCTAACTACCAACAACATCCTGCTGACCACCATCGATATCCTGACTACCTGGAAATGTCTCTAGAACCACACATTTTGCTATCTCAATATACACCCGGCCAAGGATTACTACTATCCCATCCACTACGTTCCCGTCTACACCCCGTCCTGAGTACACGGCTCATGACCTAGCATGGCTTAAGACGTACCTTATCCATCACACTGCCAGAACCACGTATACCAAGACGCCAAAGGGAAGTCGCTATCCCTAATCCAATCACGTCGGCTAATTTCCCAAGGTCTTTGACACCCCATCACCTCGACTGACAAGGTCAACCATAACACAACTCCAACAGCCACTAGCCTACTCTCAAGGGAGCCAACTACTATACCCAAGCCACTAACTAGGCTTCATCTGCACCTGAATAAACGCTTATCGTAGTAACACCTAACATATGCCAACCGAGGCCAACCTCACATGGCTGAACCCAACTCACTGATGAGTTCCACAACATACCAAGCGATCGAAGCTCAACTCATAACCCTGCTTCTGTAACTGATAGCAACCGAGCCGACATCCAAGACCCAAACCACGGTCTCGTCGCCTCTAAGGGTGTACAGGTTATATAGAAAGAAAACATGAAACACGACAACCTACGGTCAATCAATCATGTTTTTTCTACCACATACCACATAATCTTGCTAACACGTAGCTACAACGATCATGCGGACACAACACCGATACCGAGGAGAATCGACAAGAATAACGCGTCACTTTGGATAACCTACTTAGATTCATTGCTAGAAATCACGTCCATGAAACGCGGTTCTAACTTGGCTCCCAAGTTTGTTAGTCCAAACACCCGTAGGCAAGACTAATCAATCCTAAGATCCAACCTCCATGCTCACATATACACGACATCAGCATCTCATCTTTCAAACACATGCAACCAAGCACACACACATCCTCACAAGGTGATGCACCCTCTTCCTACAGCTCATAGGTATTCGAACCTGTAGCTTTGATACCAAGTTGTCATGCCCCAACTCTGGGTCACGCGAAAAAGCCACAGAACAACCACTGAAATAGCCCAAAATAAAGGGATTTAAAACTAAAAAGCCAAATAAGGCCAAAACCTTTGTAAAAATGTACTACCGAGGATTTATTTGAGTTAGAAGAGAAACAAAAAAAATACAACTACAGCCCCACAGCTAAGCCTTTAAAAATAAAGTACAAGTTTTGGACAAGATATTCTTTTTATTTTAAAAAAAGCTTAGGCCATTCTAAAATCTACCTCGAAGCACCAAGGGTTTATGTGAAGCAAAAATCATTGAAAAATCCATTTGTAAACCGTTGATCCCAACAACGAAAAACGTAGTATGAAACTATGAAAAATAACAACCAACCCAAGGTTCTCTCGAAAGCATTAAAACATGCATACATCCATAATCATAGTATACGATTTACAACATGCTACAAATAAACATGTAATGTATACAACAGGTAAAAACTACCTATCAAGACAAAACAGACGTCTTGTCATCAGCCACCTTCGGGCACCACCAGGTCAACCTATAGGAGCACGCTTACCTGAAAAAGATTTTACAGCAAAATCTCACACCGTAAGCCGAAGCCCAATAGGAAAAGACAATAAAGCTGCAAAGCAGGAAATATACAATCACAAGTATACGGGCTTAACCACATGAGCCAAAAAGGTTTTTCCAACCCAAAACCATAAGTTTTGCATCAGGTTAACACGAGCCTCAAAACAGTTTTATTTCATAAAATCCCACATTTTCGTCCTCAAAATCATGCATATGATATAGTTAGAGCTAACTCAACCACAGAGCCAAAAGGTTTTACATTATAAAACCCCAAGTTTCCTATCTGACTCCCAAAACAGTTTTTCATTCACAACTAAGCATTTAAACAATGCAAAATCACATTTTACAGTTGAAAGAAAATAGTAACCAAAACGTTACTTTTCCACTCGGATCACACACAGAGAAAAGATAAAAACAATAAGCTGTATTAAAATAGTATGCTCCACTCAGGCCACACCGCCGAGGAGAAGAGGTAAAACAGTAATCAAAACATCGTTTCCTTCGCGAAATGTAGCATCGCGGAATAGAAGAATATGATCCTATGTACCGACTCAATCACAAAGGGATAGAGGTAACAACTATAGACCCATGTCCGGTATCTAACCCCCAGATATCGTGGGATCTCCTAGATACACACATGTTCTATACGGGAGCACCATGAACGTATCCACTCAATTTACGGGTTATGACCCCGAGGGAGCTGAGCAGCCATCCATCTCAATTTACGGGGACTAGCCCGAAGGACCTGAGTACCTACGTTGCGCACGTTTCCATACTTACACCGGGGGCAACTCGTGACAAATACATGTCATCCCGGTACATCTAGATAATCTTCTAAAAATCAAACCGTAGCTCAACTACGAAAGACATTTCACAAATATACATTATACATGTATATACGATCCATCCATCAACATGGAGATCAATAAAACATTTTCAAAATGTTTTTTCCCATTTTCAACAAAACATTTCAAAACTTGAGACTTAACCTCAAAGGCGAGCTCTAAATCTCCAAAACATAAAATGTTGAGATTTCATTCAAAACCATCGTTTTCCAACAAAAACTATCGTTTCCAAGAAAATCCTTTCAAAACCATCCAGCCACAAGTCATATAATGTAATAAATCAAGAAAAGCAAAAAACATGCTTTTTACCCAAAAAACTAAGGTTTAAACATATATATATATATATATATATATATATATATATATATGACAAAT
>JAOTRH010035016.1:0-20690 GCA_034768845.1 Heliamphora exappendiculata
TAACTAAGTAAGACGGATTGAGACCGGTTAATAATTTTTGTAATTATTTAGTTAAATTATTATATCTTGAATTTTCTCATTGAGACGAGCAGTAAAATTAAAAAATTTTGATCAAAATATAAAAAATAGTTCAGAAAAAACAAAAAAAATTTAAATAAATCAATAAACTAAATTTTATGTTTCTTATTTTCATAATTAGTAATTTTTTTTATCTTTCGATCAATTTTTTTTAAATTTTTTAGATTCATCTTATTGAGACGACTTGCAAAAATTAAAAAAAAATAGTTAAAAGATGAAAAAAAAAGTGCAGAAAAACAAAAATTTCAACATTTAGCCTAATTTAATTTTAATTTTTTAAAAAACTTTTATGTTCAATAGCATGCGTCATTTTTACCATAAATTACTACACATTTTGCATGAAGTTAACCATGTGCTTGTCTCTGTCTCTCGAATCAACACTGTCTATGAATTATTGAACATCTATGTACGGGTACACATAAATTGCATATAAATGAAGTGTCCAATTAAAAGAGGAAAAAAAAAAAGAAAAAAGAAAAGGAAATTGAAGTGTACAAAAAATCGAGAAAGAAGTGTACGTCTCCGTTCGTTGCTTTTCATTAATTCTTTAGCATCTTACTATTTTTTTCGCTTCCGAGACAACAATCTCTTTTTCGCTTCCGAGACAGCATCTCTATTTGTTTATGAGTTAGTTGCTACTAGGGTTTTGTTTTGACGATAATCACTCTTGGAAGAGTGAATGCCAAGTGTCACCATATGCTAGTGAGTTAGTTACTATTAGGGTTTTGTTTAGACTATAATCATTTTTGGAATAGTAAATGTCAAGTTTCACCACGAATGCGAAAAACAAATGGAAGTATTTTTTAAAATATCATAGAGAGTTTTTGTAAATTTTTAATTTGTCAAGAACATTACGCTAACATGATTATAATATTCCAAAAATGCTTAATTAAGTTGGTAAATATTTGTATTTACTATTTTTTAATTATTCTTATTTTTTTTTTAAAAATTGTAAACTGCAAATAAAATAAAATAAAAACATGATTGAATTATTTTTATTTTTAAAAAAATGTAAGCAATTTTTAAAATTAACTAAATTCTAATAAAAAAATTAAATATGCATTCACTTATTTTGTAAATTTTCTGATTTTCTCATCTCTCCAAACTCTCCTCAATAACTTCATCGCTCACCAACCACCACCTCCAACCTTATCTTTGACCACAATTTCCACCCTACTTGCCATCACATGCACCCATCGGCTGCTACACGCCAACTATACTCCATTGTTACCAATTTCGCCCCATAGACCACCACCACCACCTGTCACCTCCCCATCTAACATTACCACCATCGTTGATACTTCTTTCCAACACAATTTCCATCCAATGACGATCATCCCCACCCATGGGCCACCGATCACCTCTCCTACCATCCATCACCTTAGGCCACCTTTGTTAATGGCCATTATCGTCATTATTTTTGGCTATTATTTTTAGCGGCTTCTCTTATCTATATTTTAAAAAAAATTTAAATTTAATTAATATGTATCGTGAGATGTGAGAAGTAAAAAATCAATTATACAAACTCAATACGCAAACATTTTAATGTGAAAAATTCAATTTAAATAAAAAAATCACGGAATTAATCCAAATTCAGGTAAGTCGAGCACTATGCCACTGAATACAAGACACTTGACTTCAGTCGAATGCTCAACCTAGATGTTTTGAATCTCACTTGTCAAATTCATATGCACCGCTCTCCGTACTTAATCATCAATATACTAAATCCTTAGTGCTTCTTTAAGTATCGAATATTTAATACTTCACGTTGACGAAATCTACCGATGACAATCTTAGGAATCTACCAAAGATAATCTTAGGAATTCACCTCAGATGAACAAAAATGAACTTCAATTTGAACTCTCTAAACTTGAGAGAATTATTAAACACTGAAACTAATTTGATTCTCTTTCTTATTTTTGGCAATTGAAACTACTAATTTATTTATAAAAGTGAAAAACTAACAATTCAAGTTTTAATAAAACTCAAAACTGTCAGTGTTTCACTCGAGTGAACTTACCACTGCTAGAGCGATGATCTGGTAGAGAAGGAGTCCTGTACTGTCTACATTTGCTCGTCAACTTGCTTTAAATATTTGTACTTCGAGTTTCAGGTCTTGTGCTTCATTCTTTTGGTATGATAATGATTCTAACTCAAGACTCTTAATATATTAAAACTCATAATTCTTACAAGAGTTTTATTTAAAACAAAAAAACCTATGCTAATTAAAACATCATATCCCTTAATTGAACTAAGAGTTTTACAAGATCACAACTTTTCAATTCCTTAATAACATAGGAATTTTAAATTAGACAGAATTATCAAACCTAAATAGACTCAAAGTTCTAACAATCTCTCATTTTGATAATTTTGTAACAAAACACATACTAAAACCAATATTCAACCTATAAAAAATGAGCAATATCATATCACATGAGCAATTGAGTTGTCTTTATATTAGATGTAAAATAAACACCAAATAAATACCTAAAAAGCATATGCGGTATAAACAAATAAATAATGAAAAAATGACCATGATAATTTTTAACCCCCCCCCCCCCCTCTTAGCATAAGAATCAAAGAAAAAAAATAACCAAGACCAAGACGATTTTTCTTCCCTCATTCAGTAACATGTCTCTCTCCCTTTTTATCACGAATTAACAAATAAGAAAAAAAATTTAAAAAAATTTAGGAGACAAAAAAATGCCAAAAAATACAGCTAACTCAACATGAACACATTTTTTTTTAAAAAAAATTAAGAGCTAAAAAATATTAATTATGCAAATTTTCTGAACTTCATTAGTATTCATGTACAAATTAAATGAATTAAATAATAGCACAAAAAATATGAAAATCAAATTCTATGCATGAAATTAAAATTAAATTTATAACAATTTATCGCTAGATGATGAAGTTCATGAAAATAATCAAGTAAATATGTGTTTTTAATATTTATTAATTCAAAATTCAATCCTCATTATGATTGATATTGCTGGATCATATTCACAAAATCAAAAAATACCACATACTAGAAGTCAAAGCGGATAAGTTTTCACATGTATATCTGTTGAAGAAAGACAGAAGCTCTCCTAAAAAATTATTATTATTATTATTTTTCTTATTTTTATCAGCGACTTTTACACTAATACGAAAAGTAAAACAAAATGGATATAGGTAACCCCTTTCTCAAACATTATATTATAGTATTCTTTTTAAAAATAAGATAATTGTAGACATCAATATCAATACGAGGATTCTACCACTATGGTCAATCTAATATGTGATTTTTATGAAAACTTGAAAAAGATCCATAAAGATCCAATATGTGATTTTTTAAAATGAGGTAATTATAGACATCAATATCAAATTCCACCACTATGGTCAATTTAATATGTGATTTTTATGAATACTTAAAAAAGATCCATAAAAAAATTTGATCACATGTGCAGAGAATTTTTATTAATAAAATTAAGTATGCTCAAATAATATAAGATTTGTAATAATGAAAATCATCACTTTTGTCAAATTATAACGACTTAACTTTTAAAAAAACACACAAATTTTTTTTAAAAAAAAAAAAAAACAAATCAAGGCGTCATTATAATCATATAAATTTACACACAAAAACTTTGATGCCATCCAATTAGCATAATTAAAAAAAAAATCTTTTTGTACCTTTCAAAATATATATTTTTTAAAGAAAAACAATTGAAAAAAAATTTATAGCACTAGGAAAAAAAATAAAAAAAGGCACACCACCTACAAAAAAACCAAATATGCATCACATGGTAAGGACAATTACTCTAGATTTCCAAGAGACGTCTGAAAGATTATTAAAACAATTAATTCATGGATACAAATTTGATTTTCTAATCCAAACAGCTTTAGTTTTTAAAGAAGGAGAACCAAACTTTTTAGGTTTAGAAACAAATGGTGCTCTCTGGGCATATACTGCTCGAGCAGTCCTCTTGTTGCCAGATTTTTGAAAAATTCTTGCTGCTTTAATTGTTTATTATGCAGGTTTTTTGGATATGAGTATAACAACCTGGAATAAGATTTAATGTTCCTAACCATTCCACAGTGATGATACACACACACACAAATTTATTCCTAGATACAAATTTAGGGGCGCTGACTTTAGGTAGATTAAGTTTTGGTTAAACAATTGATTTTTGAATGACAAGTGTGAGGATAACAAATTTAACAAATTTAATCTTACTTACAGAGTTTGAAGATAAAGTTCCACCAATATATTCAAGACCATCTTGAACAATCATCATCTTTTTCGCATTCAAAATATTTTTCAAAACTTTTGAGTCTGCATTAAACTTTTTGAGACTAGTATTAGAAGTATCAAGATCGCATTCTATTTAATCACCTTAGTCTCAAGATATTTATTTAGTTCGACATTTTTATGAAAATTTGTTTCAAGATTATTAATTTTATTTTTATAATATTTGCTTGTTTTAATGAAATTATTCCTCTATTTTTTTTGCAGCAATCAATTTTTCAGATAAGATGACTTTATGATTTTTAATTGACTAATCTCTAATTAAGTTTCAGACAAATCATGCTTCAAATTGTTTCTTTTTTTTCTAAAGCAATTTTATTTTTGTAGTCAATTTTAAATTTAATCTTGCTAAGTTAATACTTTCTTAGTATAATTTTTCATATACATGTCGAAAGGACTCATAATTTTTAGGTTTACAATCTGATTCATCTTCCTAATCACTTGATTGACTTTGTGAACTTTCAAGGACGGATGTATTACTAAGTGCAGGTATTTTGGTCTCGTGAGATCCATAAGATCATTATTATTTTTACAAAAATGTCTTTTTCTTTTTAAAACAAGAAAATTTAAGGTATTTGAGCACGCTTTTTATAAAAATGGAATCGTTACTTGATTTTTGAAAAAAAAAAGGGATGCAGGTCTTTTAAAAATGTAATTAGAGAAAAAGATGGTTCAGTAGCTAAGGTACGAAAAAGGAAGGTGTTAGGCACCTTTTTCGCCCAACCAATGAGGTTGGTTTCTACTTTGTCAATATTGGTTCTTGTTATAAACTTTTTAAAGGTAACATGTACAAAATAGGAGGTTAAAGAGAGTTCAAGTAAAAACAAGTAAATAAATAAAATCTTAACTATGATCCTAGGGTCATGCCACTTGGTTATTATTTTAAGATATGCCACATGTATTGTTTGAGTAAAGTAAAGCGAAAAATATGCGAATAAACGATAAGATGAACAAATAAGGGTCTAAAGGTCATGCAACAATATTTTTTATCGCTACCATGCTATGAATAGGCTGTATATAATAAACATGAAAGATTTAAGCACTACTTTAAAGCTACTGGATACACGTAAAAATACATGGCTGTAGCAACAAATATTGTAGCTGTGATAAAATAAGTAACAAAGTATGCGGCCGTAACAAATATAAGATTGCCGCGAGGAACATAATGCAAAAAAACTCACGACCGTGACAAATAAAAGTCGCGGCTATGGTTTCTAAGGATCCGAAAAGAGCATATTTAACATATAAGGCCTAAAATAGACTCAAATAAACAGGATATGCAGGACATTGACCATAACCCATTTATTCTAGGTTAGATCCACCATTCTTCATCCTCTATACAGACAATGACTCAAAGCAGAATACAAAGGATGTTAAAAAGTAGATAACATAGTACATAAAACATACTTTTCATGTCACTGGCCTCACCAAACCTCACGGCGGTGACAAAAGGATGTAGCGGCCGTGACATTTTTGGAAACAAAAGCGACGATCGTTAAAAATGAAAGGCGGCCGTTATTGTGAGTTTTAAAACACATGGCCATGACATTAAAAGGACACCGCCGTTATGTCTTTATAACCACAAAACACATAAGAATGGAGGTGGATAGAGTGGAGATCACAATCCATTTTGATCTAGATCAGATCTATCATTCGTTACCTAACAAGAATATAAACTGAGGTACAGAAAAGAAAAAATGCTAAACAGAGTGAGAAAATGGGAGAAAACCTTAAAACAAATGAATATCAAAGAGTTTTGAAAGAAATTTTCGTGTTTTTAGCCTCTAAACAGATGTCGCAGCCGTAACAATAGCATGTTGCGGTCGTGAGTAAATAAGGCACAAATATATCAACCATGTCACAAATATCACGTCCATGACTGTAGTTTTAACAAAACATACGACCGTGACACTAGAAGGTCGCGACCGCCATATTCTAGAATCTCATAAAGTTTTTGATGTGCTTAGTGTGTTGTGAGCATCGAAACGAAGTAAAAACGACTGTAAATATATGAAACAGAAAGCTACGAATACACTGTTTATAATGAAAACTTGAATGAATAATGCTTAAGTTGAAATGAATGATAAATAGACAGTGAAAACAATAGAAACCTTATCCATGATACCATCGGGGAAAGAAAATGAGGGTTTATAGAAAAATCGTGGTTTCTAAGATTACCTCGTATAGATATCCTCCTCGAATGATTCCTCGGGAGTGAAAATAGGCTATCTCCAAGTCGATACGAGCTCCAAGAAGTCTTTAAGTGCAAGTAAGAACATGAATAAGGCTCAAAAAGTATGGAATGAATAGGAGAATATCGGGTGGGGAAGTATTTGGGTAGAATTTTGGTATCCAGGTTTTTTTTTCTCTTGGTTTCTGAAAAACGATGCATATTTATAGGCAAAATGGGTAATACAGACCCACTATGAGATGTTGCCACCTATCCAAAAAGGGATAAAAGTTACGGCTACTACTTTTATACTTTTATACAATGACAACCGCCACCATTATGGTGATGAAAAAGATAGCCGTGACTTTCAAAAGTCGCGGCTAGGTTCAAATAGTGGCGGTCGTGACAAAGGAAGTCACGACTTATTTTAAGGTTTGCAAAAAGGTCGCGACTGTGAGAGAAATGTCACAGCCTGATGATTTCTTGATGGTTTTCTTGGGTTTTAAACCAAATTCGTATTTTTGATTGCCTGAGGGTATTTTTTAGCATAACTCTCATATTTTCATCATTGGAGTGCATTCGAGATGGGTGCCTAAGATTCGATTTGATCAAATTCGGGTGTCTACAGTTGTTCCTCTTTGGCAGAGCTTGCAACAACTCATAATGTAAGTAAATGTCAAAACTCTAGAGACAAACCGATTGTACAAGCCACCAATCTTAGACACAAATAAAACATGCAGAAAAGTGTGGTCGAATCTGAATTTTCACTGAGCTTCCTACGTACCCTTATTGTAAGGGACCAGACCGGTCGTAGTTCTAAGAGTAATGCATATGATGCAAACAGGCAAGTTATGATGCATGATAGGTATAATAGGATGCAAACATGTACAATGCAAGAAAGTTTAAGGTCACAACACAGATTGATGAATCATTGATTAGTCTTAGGCTGTGAAAGGGCCGATGAGTCAGTTTAAGATCATGAGGATGACCGATGAGTTAGTTTAAGGTCGTGAAGAGGACCGATAGGATGGTGATCAGTTTTAGGACATGAAGGGGTCGATTAGTCAGTTTAAGGTCATGAGGAGGACTGATTAGATAAAATGAGCATTTCAAGTTCATGCGGGGACCATCGAGTCAGTTTAAGATTGTGGGGAAGACTGAATTCTTAACATGCTGAACCACTACACTTTCCCCCATCACACATGCCCCCACAAGTCCACACCAGCTCACCGACACCACCACTACGTCACCATAACTCTGTCCCCATCATCCCCTTACCACCACCGATGCCCCTATTGTATCATGACCTCCCACCTTCACTGTCGCCGCCACCCCACCAACACACCTAATTTCCATAATTATCATCTCTGCCACCACAACGATTACTAGTGCCACCACCTTTTTTCACCATTGCCACTGCCACCACACCACTAACCCTTAGTTCCCACCTTCGCCACTGTTTCCACCAACACAACCTATTCTAATACTAGCACAATTAATAGTACTAATACCATTTTCAAAGTCATAGACACAAGCAAATTTTTTTCGTAAAGACTAATTTTTGGAATATATATTTTGCATAAATTTTTTTCCTTATGAAAATATACTTTGCTAAAAGAAATGGAGCATTAATTTCAAAAATATATAACTCAACTACTCTTAGAAAAATGCATTATTACAAAAATTAGTCTAATAAAATTTAGTAGTAATTCTAAAATATGATGACTAATTAATAACCATATTTTAGTCACAATTTTTTTTATTATCGCTAAAATTTTTCTCACTTATACACTTTTGTTGCCAAATCACTATTTCCTCCTAACATTTAGCAAACAAAATTTTTGTAGAAAAAAAAAATTACCACAAAAACATAATGATACATTTGCGACAACAATTTGTATTGTCATAAAAGATTAGTCTAATGAAATTTAATATTAAGTCCAAAATTTCGTCGCTAATAACCACTTTTTATCATAAATTTTCCATTGTTGTTAAAATTGTTGTCATTAAAATTCTTTGGACGCCAAATTAATTTTCCTTCCACACACATTTTGCAAAAAAATGTTATGTGGCAAATAAAAAACAAAAACACAGAGATAAATTTTGTAATTGCAGCTTAGATTATTACAGAAAGTTGGTCTAATGTAATTTAGTACTGATAAGTCAAAATATCACCATTAATCACAATTTTTTTGCCACAAACTTTTTGTTCTCGATAAAATTGTTGGCTTTAATTTTTTATTTTATTTTATTTTTTTGTGCCAAATCTATTTTCCCACCACTGATTTAGTGATAAGATTTATGTGACAAATAAAAAACTATTTTAAAAAGTCATATCTCAAGTTATTGTGACAATCTTTGTTCTTATCACACAAAACACTTGCGTTTTAGTGACCATTTGCATTTTTTGTCACTATAAATTTATTTATTTCTTGAGGTTACTACCAAGACTTACCTAATAATTTTGGCGGGATTAGTCGGGGCAAAGTACCAAACACTATCGCTAACTAAACAAAACAAAAAAAAAGTAAAAAAATCATTAACCCGGCCCAACTGAGTCCACACGGTGGGACTCACTTCATTTCCATTCCTTCGAGCCTAAGAATGTGAATCCCAAAATGAAAATTATGTTTACATCTAGTTTTAAGTTTTTAAATGAAATTTGTTTTAACAATTTATGAAAACATATGAAAATTAAAATAATATAAGTAGATCACATATTTGAACTTTACCTCCAAACCTATAATTACAGTATTTGAACATGTCTTAACCCAGAGCCTGTTTGTGGCTTTACATTTTTCAAAAAAAAAAACAAAAAAAAAGTTAAATTATTTGAAATAATTCGTATAGTACAGCTTTTTGTTTTTTATTTTTTATTTTTTATTTTTTTTGTTAAAATATATAAATACACTTACTTTTGCTTTTAAATTGTATTGCTTAGAATAATTTTTTTTTTTGGCTTTTTACCTTTTTGGAATATAGGGGCCGATTGGCGACTAGTTTAAAAGCTATTTTTTTTTTAGTCAAAAAGATAAATTTGGTTCAAAGTATATTGTTTGGTAATTTAGCTTTTAAGCTAGTATTTCTAAAGTTTATTGTTTGGATAAAAAGCTAATTTTTTAATTTTTTGTTCAAATTGGACAATTTTACCCTTTTATATATTTGATATTAATAATTATATGCAGTTGGTAGTAGTAGTAGTAGTAGTAGTAAATAAGTTATGTATAAAAACATATTATTGAATTTTAAAGTGATTGAAATTTAAATAAAATATTCTAGGTGTTACCATTTTGATTTAACTTTTTAATTTTTTAGCGGTTTAATTTTTATTAAATGTATTAAAGCCGTATGATTCAAAAAATTAGATAATTTTGATGTGAATAAACTTTTTTTCCTTAAATTTTTTTTGAAACATAGGTTTTGTTTTTTGAAATACCAAATAGTACACCTTAAAAATTAACTTTCAAAAATAGACTTTTTAGATAGCCCAAACACGAACTGACTTAAAAAAGAGAATCTAACCATTGTATGTTAGAGGTGTTGTGTATCATTTGAGAGACCCACAAATTTGGCCTGAAATCGTTAAGACCAAAGAAGGTGTGATTGGCCTACAGTTAGTATTAATTGTTTTGCTTAAATTTCTTTAAAAATCAATCCTTAAATATTCACGCAGTTTAAATTCATATTTTAATTAAATAATTTTTTTAAAACCAAAGAAAAATAAAAAGTCGATCCGCTTAAAATCGAGTTGCCAAAGAACGTAATATATATTATACAATAACTATACCAACAACAGAATGCATAAATTGACTAATAATTACTTGTGTTTAAAGACACTTTGAATATAAATTAATTATAAAATTAATTTAAATAATAAAAAAATTTAATTATTAAAGTAGATATCTAAAATATTTTCACTATGCATATATTTAATTTAAACTAAACATAATGAAAAAGATAAATATAAATTAAAAAAAATATACAAAATCAACTATATTTCCCAAATAGCTAATTTGCATATATATATATTAGGAATATATCTTTCGTGAGAGATAAAAAAAAAATTTGAATTTGAAATAAAAAGAAAGACAAAAGGTTCGTATTTAAATTAATAGTCTAAAAAAATTTAGGATAAATTACACTGACTTCCCATATGATTTCTGATAAAAATAAAAACCTCACATGTGGTTTCTAACTAACCTCCAATCAGGTTAAATTTTTGCATCAAATTAGTCCAATCGTTAAATTTTTACTTTACTGCGTTTTGTTTGATATATTTTTTGAATAAATTTTTATGATCTAATCTGTTCATTAAGTAGAGCTCATTGAGTTTGTAAATCATGTAAAATTTTAAATTTATCTGATACCTGTAGCTAAGTGATTGAGTAATATCTGCTTAACAATATTTTTTTAAATTATAAATTTTATTTATTTATTTATAAAACAATATTAAGAGATCTTATTCAATCATTTTGCTACAGATATCGGATGAATCTGAATTTTTACATACTAAACGAAATCGAAGAATTCTACGCAATGAACGAATTGGATCATAAAAAATTATTCGAAAAATACACCAAATAAAACATAGCTAAACGAAAATTTAATAATTTGACTAATTTGATGCAAAAATTAAACTTGATGAGAGATTAGTGATATTTTAGAAACCACATGAATAGTTTTTAATTTTGTTAAAAATAAAAAAAAATCAATATAATTTACCTAAAAATTTAAATTACCAATAAAAAGAGAGATAAAAATTAGTTAACGAGAGAGAAGAGAAAAAGTGCAACCTAAGACAATTTCACTTTTCTTAATTTCCTTTGTTTGTCCCCTTCTTCTCTTTTACAAACTCAAAAAAAGGGCGAAATCATAATTTTTTTTGTTTAGAGGGGCGATTATCTAAAACTAGGCACATTTTTCTTATTTGATAATTTTGAAAATAATTAGATTAAAGTGTTACTTAAAAAGTCGACATATATTGATCACAATATATAATTAAATTTAATTTAAAATTGACACCACTTCTGATATTTTTAAAATAAAATATGATAGTTTCATGTGTAATGCTTCTAAGGCGTGGTTTGGGTTAAAGAAATCATATTTTATTTTTTTTATTATTTGTAAAAAATTTGATCCTCTTGTAAAATTTTGTTTTTTTTAAATTTGTCTTGATTAGATGAACTGAAAATGTTAAAAAAAACTATCAAAATATTCTATAAAAAAAATAAAATTAAAATAATATAAAACAAGTCAATAAGCCATTCAACAAAATTGAATCTAAAAATATATCTCAATATTTTATTAAAAGAAGATAAATTTATAATTTAATGTAACGCAGGCATCTAATTTAAGGACAATAAATTTAGAAATTATTAAAAAAAAATTTAAGCTATTGAAACGGTTTTACAAAAAATTGAGTAGGGTCATTGGCTCCGTCTAATTCAGCGGGGCCATTGGCTCCATCTAAGTCTCTAGGTGCCTCCGCCTTTACGAATAACCAATTAGACATAAATAAGAGGTTTAGTATTAAATTGAAACAAGATATGATCATATTTAGCTTACCAAAAGGGGACATTAGATCAAACAATTAAGTAATTAATTAAAGTCATTTGTGGGTGATCAGTTTAGTGTTGCCATCAAATATTGGTCCAATTTTCTTTGTTAAATGGCCTTAATTATAGCCATTTTTTAAGGACCAACTTGCAACTTGTAAATTCAATTTGGAAGGTTAAGTCTCCAAAGTTGGAGGGAGACTTTTTTTTATTAATTATTAAAATGATGGTTATTTGGGATAATTATTTATTTACTTATGTTATTTGGTTTATTTTTATTTTTAGTGAATTCTTTTTATTATTTAATTAAATTATTATATTTTTTGACTTATTTTATTGAGACGAACTGAAGATATAAAATTTTTTGATTAAAATATTTGAAAAGTCTAGAAAAGACAAAAATAAGTCAATAATTCAAATTTTAGGTTTCTTATTTTTATCTTTAATGGATTTTCTTCATCTTGTAATCAAAATTTTTTATCTTTCGGTTCATCTCGTCAAGGTGGTTTAAAAAAATAAAAAAAATTTAGACAAAAAATGAAAAAATTTAAAATAACAAAATAAGCAAAATTAACAGAATTTAGCCCAAACAAGGCCTTACCATAGCATCATGAACCTCACTATAACTTAACCAAAAAAACCCATTGCAACCATTTAAAAGCCAAAAAAAAAAACCTTACACCCTATGACGATATATAAAGCAAAACCAAAAATAAAAATAAAAATTGCACAATGATATATAGATTAAAAAAAGAGAATTTCAACCAAAGATCTAAAAATATATATTTTAACGCGTAAAGTTCAATTACGTGATTTTTCCCAAAAATACTCTACAGATAGATAAATTTATCTGTTTAATATGCAAATAGATAAATTTATCTGTCTACTTATTTATGTATAACAGATAAATTTATCTGCTTGCACATTAACACAGATAATGTAAGTAGATAAATTTATCTGTATTCTTTATACGTGCTATTAATAAGACAGATAAATTTATCTATATTCTTTATATGTGCTTTTAATAAAAAATAAATAAATTTATATGTATTCTTTATACATATTTTTAAAAAATACAGATATATTTATCTGTGTTCTTTATACATGTTTTGAAAATGCACAAATAAATTTTTCTGTGTTATTTATATGTGTTTTCAATAAAACTGATAAATTTATTTGTATTCTTTAGATATATTTTGAAAATGCACATATAAATTTATCTGTTTTAGGCTATTTTTATTTCAAAAGGATTTTGCGCATTAAAACTTTTATTAAAATGGACCTTACTTATTAAAAATTTTTATACTTGATGAAAAACAGTAAACAACGTATAAATTGGACTGTTCACTAATTTTTCGTTAAAAAAATCAATAATACTATGAATCTAAAAACGAAATTCAGAAAAATACCCAGAAAGTGATCTGGATGGTTGAAATTTATTGATCCTATTAAATGTGAATCTCAACTATCCAGATCACTTTTTGGGTATTTTTTTAAATTTTTTTTCTAAATTTATAGTATTACTGTAAAAAAATAGTCCGTACACGTGACAAATTTCAAAACTGATGGCGCGTCAATGGGAGATATTAGAAAAAATATAATATCATATTGCCTAAGTATAACATCAGTGATTACTTAATATAATACGAGTACATGAACCGAGCTGAAATACAATAATGATTTTATTGAAAGATCTATTCTAGTGTCCATATGCATAGTCAAAAATAAAATAAAATTGATAGAATGTCAATTCAAAAAGTAATTATTACTTTTCTATTTAATAAAATGAAAATCTCAACTAGATACCAAAGAATTGTCATTCAAAATTATTCTATTGAACCAAACATTATCTAAAAGCCTAAACTTTTAAGTTGAATAACAAAGTTTTCATTCCAAGAAATTAAGATAATCCAAGGCTTTTTTTTTTTTTTTTCCCTGGATCAGCAAAAGAAGAGGATTTTATTCACAAGTTGGGGTGGAAAAGCATGGATAACATGTAAACAAAGGATTTGAGAAGAGGCATCAACCTTGCTCAACCACAACCAAAACTATCAAGCAACATTTTGAGGCTGACAAGGAGCCAGACAAGAGAACTAACATTTATATAGATTTTATCATCTATTGTTTTCCTTAATTTGATATCAAACATTTGGTTTTTAAAGCCAACAAAACATTTCGTTTTTCAAATATACCCCTACAATTATTTGAATTTTAAATGTTAAATACGGTTCCATAACTACCCTCTCTCTATTCTCTCTCTCTCTCCAACAAAAATCAAAAACTATCACACACACACACTCTCTCTCCCTCTCTCTATCTCACACGTAGTTGTAAATAAAAACAAAAAAAATAATACGAATTCTAGTGTATTAATTCTTTTTTTTAATATTTTTTTAATTTCACACGCGTTACTTGTGCCCAGAAGCTAGTTATATATGAACATAATATAATACATTATAGTATTGTTGGGAAGAAATGAATTTGCTGGCTGCCTTGGATCGTATTGATGTTGATCCTCCAACGCTGTCAATCAATATATGCTTCTTCAATTCTTAACGATCAATCAGTTCATGAGGACCACGCAAAAATGCGATATTAAGGGTATGATTGGTAACTGTTTTTAAGTCAGTTTGTTGACTTTTTAATTAAAAGGGTTAAAATATCAAATATGCCTCTTATTAAAAGATATTAAAATTCTAAAAATCAAATGACTTGTCTTATAAGTTAATAATCTAAAAATACATTTCTTACATATTAGACGATATTTCCATTTCAATAAAAAGCCTAAAGAGGCAAAAAAGAAAAATAAAAATAGTTACCATCTAAATGACATGTCTTGTTAGTTAAAAATTAATTTACCAAACGAGATAGTTTGAATTCATTTTTCTTTTTAACTAAAAATAATTTTTTTTTTAAAATTGGGGGCCTATTTGTCAACTTCACTTGATGAAGTCGCCCCATTGTCAATATTATATTTATACGGTTTAATTAAGCATTTTGAAATAAGTAGAACGGTTCGCAGTTAGAAAAATCTATTAATTTCAAATTAAAGTTAAATAAAAGAACGTATTAATTAAGTTTGTTACGCAAATAGTCAATTAAATATGCGGGTCGAGAAAAACATTTATGGGGATATTCTACAATAATATACTACATTGCAGTTAATTAGCAACTAATTGTTCCACATGGACTTAGTTAAGACCCATTTAATCTTAAGGCGCCCCGTTTAAGTATAATGACTTATTGGCTAGCTATATTTTGTAACAAAAATCAAATTTCAATAAGTCAATTTTGTTTGGGTTCATTTCAAATCCGAATTAGAGAGGCGTCGAGGGGATAGGGAATTACAATTCGATCGGTTATTATTATTTTTTTGGACCTTGGAAAATAAGGATTAGCTTATTTGCCAATTAATTAATCCTTCATTTGGGGATTAATTAACTAATACCATTTGAAAGATTAACTAGTCTATCAATTCTATTATCTTTTTTATATATAAGTTCTCAATTCTAATTTATTTTTCCTTCTTATATAATGGTAAAAAATAATCAATATTCCTTTTATCCCATTATTTATTTCATTGTTTATCATGTGAACTCCACACACCTTCTTTATCCCACCTGCAATCTCATCTTTTTTAAACTCTCGCAATAATCAGCTCAAAATCACCAGTTCATTATATGGTAATTAATAGCTTAATGGGTAAAAAAAAATATCAATATACTTTGGGATGTGAGAGTTACCCTATTCACAAACACACATAATATATATATATATATATATATATATATATATGTATATAAAGCTACAGCTAGTAATTTTAATTAGCTTCCTACTACTAATTTTAACTTTACAAGTTTTTTTAAATATTAACAACTTTGTTAAAATTTATAACTTTTTTTTTTACTTTTACTACAAGTTATAATTTTTATCAAATATTCACAATTTTTGCTACAAATTATAATCTATAAACTATTAGTTTTAGTAATGCTAAACACCACTTTTGCATAGATATTCATGCATTCCTTACCCATTAGTAATTTACCAAGCAATGGGTGATGATTAGTATTTTTCTTTTTAGCATACATGATACCTTCCAATCGTAGAATTTTATTTGCTCAAAAAGAAAATCATAGAATTTTATGAGTGCATATCATAGAACGAAAATGATATATAGCTATGAAATTATCTAAAATTTAAAATTAATGATCACGTTCGCTAAATTTATAACCTCATCATAAATAGTTTAATTTGTATCATTCATTTCAAATTGTAGATAATTCTATTAGTATTTTTTAGAAAAATTTTGACAGTAATCTAAATATCAATTGATATTTAAGGATTAGTCATATATAACTGTTTATAATAAAGTTAGTTCCACAATATTAATGTTTATCAAAAATACATTTAAAATAAATCTTTAGAAGATTTCATTAACTAAATCCTTTCTTATACGGGAATAAACAACTCCACCCTAAAATTCTCGCCCTAAAATCTCACACCGCAGCCACCAAAACCCTAGTTTCATTGCTGTCTTCATCCCCAGTCGCTATCAACGCCATTATCACCCCTGTCACCATCTTCAACCCCAACGTGGCCATCGTCATCCATCGCCGTTACCCTCATCATCCATTGCCATTACCGTCACCATCCTTCGCCATTACCATTAATGACCGTAAAAACTTCACCTTCACCCTCATTATTACGACTCTACATCAACTGTGTTGCAGAGTATCTAATTGATACATTTATCAGTTAAGGTACCACAAAAAAATATAATTAATAAATGTATTAATTAGATATGTTAAAATTCATATGATTAATATGTAACTAATAAATTTATCAGTTACTACTCTGCACCAAAATATGTTGTAGAGTATCTTGATACAATTGTTAGTTAAGATATCACATCACAGATATAATTGATAAATATATCAATTAGATATTCTACCTTCTCTCTTTAATCAAAGACTACTCTTGTTCCGTCGACCCATCTCGTTTGACCCTCTAATCGCCCACCAAAACCCTCTTCGTAAACTGTTCGCACTCTAGGAGGACAAAGATGAAGTCGACGGAGGTCTAAATATTAGAGTCCGTGAGGAAGACGGAGATGAGGGTGGCAAAGGTTTAGGCAACGACAGAGGGACATGCGATGATGGTGGAGAAAGACAGAGATGAAGGCAGCAAATGTTTGGGTGGCGTAAGAGGGGCGCTTCATACTTGAGGGCAAAGATGGTGATGTTGTGGTCATTCACAGTGGCTTTGAGGGTCTATAAAGGAAGGGTCTTCTCAACTAGTTCAGCGAGCTCAGTGTAATGGGAGTCGAGAAGGGCGATGAGGATGCAGTTGGAGTTGATTTGGTCGGAGTTGGAGGTGGAGGAAGACGACAAGAGGTGAGTGGGTCTTAGGGGGTGGTGGTGGTTCGCCAGTAATGAAAAAGAAGTTTCGACGAAGAGGATGAGGAGGATAGGAAAGCCATAAATCTGAGTAGGGATATGCACGGGTCGGTGCGGTGCGAATTGAATTCAAATTCATCAACCAAACTATTCATGGCAATATAAAAAATCTCAACTCATCGCTGAACTACCCACTTTAAAAAATTGACAGATTGAATACTTTTTTTGACAATTTTGTTGTAGCAGCTTGAACGAATTGGCGGTTTAAAAATTAAATAAATACTTTATTCAAATATCAACTAATTTCGTATGTACAAATTCCAACAAATTTATTGTTATGACACAAAATAACATAATTATTATACTGAAACAATTTGTAGAAGATCCCAGGCAAAACAAAAGCATATAGACAGGCAGAAGGAAATGCAATAAGCAATAAGGCTAGATTAGGCATTAGGCAAGGGCTAAGTTGGGCAAACTATTTTAGAAAATTAGTACTGAAACATACAAGCGGACGGGTTGGTTAATATGGCGAACAGTACATGTGAAACCACTACCATAACTAACCTGCATATACTAGGCATGATTCGCTCAACTTGTTATGATATTTTAAAACATTTTGAGTGTGTTGGTGCGGAGCAGACGGGTGTGGGGTGGTTGAGCAATTTGGACGGATTTTACACAGCCTTAAATATGAGAATCTATGGCTCGACTAGAAAGAAAAGCCAAATATTATAAATAGGAGTAAATCAAATTTCAAATATGATAAAAATGAAAGTTTAATATTTTAAATAGGGGTAAATCAATTATAAAATCTTATTTTGATTTATAATGGGACTAAAATTAGTAAAATACACGTGACAGAATTAAAGCTCCTATGAGGTAAAAAAAAACGAAGACTAATTCTTAAATATTCTTATTTATTATAGGGCATTTAGCACAAGATTTTATTTTTTAAACTTGTTTAAAATTAAATTTTATTTTAAAAATTATATTCTAATAAATTTCGTTTCAATATAAATTCTCTGAAATACACTTAATGAGAATAGAGAATAGGGAGAGAAAGTAAGTGTCAAGGAAGAGCAAGAGCGAGGGAGAGAAAAAGAGAGATAGTGAGAATTAAAGAAGAGAGAGAGAGAGAGCACGCTAATGTAATTAGTTTATATTTTAAAATTTTAAAATTACATAGTTTTTACTATATATATTCTTATTTAACAATATTTACATTTTAGAACCTGTTTATCGGGTTTTATAAAAAAATCTAAATTGAATCTAAAAACCTAAAAAAAAAATTAAAAATGAGACAATCTTATTTTCACAATAATATGAGAATCTCCTCATTTGCACAAATGAGAAATAAAAAATCTTATATTTTTAAAACTAATAAATAAATAATGAGACAAATTACAGTAGAGAAGTAAATAAAATGAGATTTTTTTATTATATTATTATTCTATCTGATTTTTATACACTAATTAGTTAAGAAATAAATAAAATTCTCATTATATTGAATGAGAAAATGATAAAATAAAAATAAAAAAATAAAAATAATTCTCACTGTTACTAAAGCATTTCTCATTTTCTGAATTGGAGTTCCCAAATGTCCACATTTTTTTAGACTAGTCATATTAAAAAAAAAATGAGTTAGATCATACTCACACAAAAAAAAAAATTCCTAACTTAATTGTGTGAAAATAAAATAGTTCTCATTTTTCTTTTGTAAGTTTCTCAATTGTAATAGGTGGAAATGAGAAAGTTGTTATTTTTCTTGTAGAAATAAGAAACTTTCAATTTTTTTTAATTTTTACATTTAATATACATCTTATTTTATAAATCTAATGAGAAAAGATTTATATATATAACAAAAGTTATACAATTTTAATATTTAAAAGCACAAACTAATATTCTATTTCTCTTTTTCATTAACTCTCTAACATCATCTCTTTTCTTTATTTTTTTATATCTCTCTTTTTTATTATTTGTATATCTCTCTTCTTTTTTCTTTTTTCTCCTCATTTAACATTCTCTCTCTTCTTTACATTTTCTATCTCATTCTAACTAAAAACTGAGTAAAATAATCTATATAAATAATAAAATTTAAAATTATAACCTAATAAAATAATGAACCAAACTTATTTCCAAAAACAAAAAGCAAAAATAAAACCGTTACTAATTAACACTTCTTTTTAATACGTAGCACTTGTGACCATAGAATTGAAACTCATTTATATTGTTGACGTGTGACACTTACTATTCACTCTGCGCACGTATACATGGCGGTGTTTGAAATAATTGTTTATTTACTTATTTTAATTAGTTTATTTTTAGTTTTAATAATTTTTTTTAATCGTAAATCATTATACTTTTTTACTCCTCTTATTAAAACGATTCAAAAAAGTAATTTTTTTATTAAAGTATAAAAAAAATTTAGAAAAAACAAAAATATGTCAAAATAAGCTAATAAACCAAATACTATATTACTTATTTTCGCCTTTAGTAAAGTTTTTTATCTTTTGATAAAAAAAATTATATTTTTCTAGTTCATCTTATCGAGATAATTCGAAAAAATAAATTTTTTTTTTATCAAAAGTTGATAGAAAAACATTAAAAAAAGACAAAAATATGAAAAAAAAAAAAAAAAGTTAGCCCAAACAGGGCCAATATATAGTTTTACCTCATATATATTAAATGAGGGAAAAAATACATATATACAAGCCAAGATTAAAAATTGATTTATTGTGGAAGTAATGGGATGGGAGTTGTAGGTGGAACTGTTTAATATCACAGTCTACAAACTTAAGTTCACCGACGGTGTTTGTCATCAAAATCTTGTTTAATTATTGAGTTGTTGCTTCTTCATCAACTCATCATCACCTTATATATCTTCTTCTCTCCTTGCACGTACTCATTCTACCCTCCTCAACCATTCTCTCTCTCTCTCTCTCTCTCTCTCTCTGGAAGTGTGTGGAAGATGGTACATTCAAAGAAGTTCAGAGGTGTCAGGCAGCGTCACTGGGGTTCCTGGGTATCTGAAATTCGCCATCCATTACTGTAAGTTCACCAACTATAGCTACACTATTATTATAAAAAGGCATCCTCCCATGATCATATACCAGGAAAGCTTCTCTCTCTCTCTCTCTCTCTCTCTCTCTCTCTATATATATATATATATATATATATGTGTGTGTGTGTGTGTGTGT
>JAOTRH010035027.1:8724-20688 GCA_034768845.1 Heliamphora exappendiculata
CGTCGTAGTTAGAAATTTAGGACTGTTATGTTTATGGGTGATATGAGACGTTGTATGTTATTATCTTTGAGTTTGATGACTTCTAAGTATGCTTGAGCCTTGATATTAAAGTTTAAAACACAAACATGCAAAGAAATGGAACAAAAACTTGACATGACATAAGTAGAAGACTTGGATCTTAAGAGGCTTAATTTTTGAAAACATAGATGTTTCTGCCCTGAAATTTGAAATGCCATAACTCAATGTAGAAAATTAATCTAAGAATTTTTTTATGTTAAAATTTATCTTTTTGTGTTATCTTTCATCCAAAGTTGGTTTCAATTCATTTTTATAAGTAGAACTCGAGATATTGCAATTTTACTAAAGTGTGTTATTTTTCGACCAGTCAACATTACTAACTTGGAAACGCTAGTTTAAAGTGAGATCCGAACTTTGCTCAAAACATAAAAATTGTAGATAACATATATATCCATCTACCCACCAAAACTGAGCATAAACAATTGAGTTTGGATAGGACAAAACACCTTTGAAATTCTCTGTTGAGTCTTAGCCCACAAGGAACACTTCTGTCACATATTTTTATATAGCCCCAAACCCCTATTTTTAGTGACCTATTCCAAAAATGGTATACATGAACATTGTAGATAACATATTTAAGTACTTTTTGCCCAAAAATCAGACCTTAAAGCCTTGGAATGATACCAAAAAATCGTTTCAAACCCTATGTCCAAAACCAGCTCTGCTGAGTTTTGGTAGCTGACAAAACCTATTTTTTAAAATGGCCAAAAAGTGTAACTTGTTCCAAACCACTACCCTTAGCTTTAAACATGAAACCTGTAGAGTACATGTTGAACTAGAACATACTCTAAAATGGGCTCATTTGGACTTGATATGATACCCCTAAACCGAGTCCAACAGAAGCATATTTTTGATAAAATCTTAAGAAAAGTGCTGAACCGTTTTTTCTTAGGATGTTTTGTTTACCCTTTTGCCTTAGGTTTTGGCCTTAGTGTTAAACATGAGAGTTGTAGAAATTATTTTCATCTAAATGGTATTTAAAAACCATAACTTGATTCCAAGTCTAGATACCTCAAAACCTTGTCGGCTCTTTTAATTTAATACTTAATTTTTGACCTTAAAGTTGCTAAGTGTATGTTTGAGTACCCTTTACTATGAGACCCGAGTTTTTATATGATGATTGATTTGAATTAGTTGATTAGTATTTTTAAGTGAATGTATGATGATTTAGAACTCATACTATCATGTTTAAATCTTATCTTGAGAATTGTAGCTTGTACTTCACATACTTGTACCTTATGCTTGCGCGTTGTGCCATGAATCTTGCCATGCTAGTTGATGCCATACTGTAGATGGTTGTATTTGAGATCCATACCATACATCATTGACATTGTCACTTGCATCCTGACATATTAGAGTCCATCTGTGCAAACTGTTGTTGGGATGGGCTATATTGAGATTGTCTTTCTTGATTCTAAGTCTAAGGCGTCGCAGGTTGCCATTTTTGAAAATATTTTGGTTTATTCACCTTGGGTGCCTCCCCGGTGTTTGAAATAATTTTTGCTTATACAACCTGGGTACGTCCCCGGTGTTTGAAATAGTTTACGGATATTGTTGGGTTCCATGGGTTCGTCGCTAGCATTTTGATTTTGATAGCTTCGACTTTTGGGTTGACACCGGTGAAAGCATCACGAGTCTTAAGGTGGGACAAATCGCTTAATATATGAGGGCAATGACAATAAATCCCTGAGGAAATGACAATAAGTGCTAAAGCAATGATAATGATTTACAAAATTAAATAAGGGGGCTAGACTTGAAAAGATCATTTGTTCTTAATTTTACTTTCTCATGTGCATTCTCACACGTATTTTGCATTGTTCTTAGCCCCTACTTGGTCGACCCAATACCCCGGTCAATTTACTGTCTCGAGACTATGTCGGGGAGGCAAGCAAGCCTTCAGGCCACACGCTCCTTTAAGTGTGACAAAAAAGTTATTGCGTACCGTTAGACCATGTCCTGCACCACATAAGGCATAGGAGGTATATTCTTGACTCTATTCAGAAGGTACCTAGAGAGTTGACCAAACTGGCCTTTTCTGTATATAATAGCTTAGAACCCCCCTTTAAGTATTAAACCAGTAGGATTATCTGTTTAAAGCCTTTGCTTGGTTGTTTTGTTTAGGATAGTTTTCCTCCTAGGGTTTTGTCCGGGTTTTTCTTTGGACAATTATCCGATTTAGGTTAGTTTCCTTCTCGGGTTCCTACTTGAGTCTTAGTTTTAACCACTGTTTGTATTAGGATCTCGACCTTCTTCCCGGGGCTTTACCCGGGGTCTTATTTTAGGACCCTGTGTTGGTTTAGGATAGTTTTCTCTCTCTCTGGGCTTTACTCGTGCTGTCGGTTTAGTACCTTTGATTTCGTTTAGGCTTGCTTCCTTTCTCGAATTCCTATATGAGTTCTAGCTTAACGTGTCGTTTGGTTTAGATCCATTTTCCTCTTAGAGTGCTGTTTGGTTTCTCCTATTTTGCCTTTGGTTAAACATTTATCCACGGTGATCATTTGTTTAGTATTAGTATGGTTTTCGAGTTTCTCTTTTAGGTCTCCAGATGCTGTGCTTTTTGGTTTTCTATCAGTCTGGACCCGGCCGGGGCATTATGATATTTTGTTGCTCTTAGTCAATTGTCCTGCTATCTGTTATTAGGGATCCTATCCAAGATGTGTCTGATGCTTGCTCAAGTTTCCAGGTTTGTCCTGGTTTTAGATCATTGAGTCAGAAGTGCCACATCCAATGCGTGTTTGGGCTAGATTCGCTGTAGGGAGACTTTACAGGATATCTGAACAGATAATGGACCAGCTGAAATGGCAAAGAATGAAGTGAACTTGACAACTTTGATGAGGGCGATTTCTAAGAAACATAGAGCAGTTGAATAACACACCAAAGCCTAGATTTAGTGTCAGACATAGATCCGAGCAATTCAAGCCTGTTTGCTAAGTGTGAATGAGCAGTAGGTGGACCCGAATGAAAATGGAGAGGATTTTTGGGGTGATAATCAGGGCCAGAACGGGTCACAGGTTGTCGCACCACCTCGGGTTCCTTGTCAGGTCCTGGTAGAAGAGGAAAATACGGGCCCAGTCCAAAGAATCCGCACTGGCGAAAAAGACTGATAGGATGGAAAAGGTGCTGAGGAAGGCAAAAATAGTGGAGGAATATATGCTGGATGTGGGAGGCTTGCGCTTCTTCCCAGATGCCAAGCTCCTTAAAAAGTTTAAGATGCCAAAAATGGAAAAGTTTAATGAAATCGGGGATCCCCGGATTCATTTGAGAATGTACGTTGGTACCTTTTCTCCCATGGAAATCGATGATCAGTTAAAGGCTCAGCTATTCCACCAATCTCTTTCAAGGACAGCCCAAAAATGGTTATATTCTCTCGATGTTGCTAAGGCCAGAACATGGAAAGATATCACCACATCATTTTTCAGTTAGTATAGCTACAATGTCTAGCTGGACGTAACCACTCAGAAACTTGAAACCACCCGACAAGAGGGCCGGGAATCGTTTGTGGATTTTCTAATCCGATGGAGAGGAAAGGCAACTAAAATGACAAATCGACTGACGAAAAAGGACCAGCTAAGAATTGTGGTAAAGAACTTGCAATCTCTTCTGAAGCGCTATTTGATCACACAGTTGCTCTCCACTTTTGAGCAGGTTTTCGACGCTGACGTTCAGGTCGAAGACGCAATTCAGTCGGGAGACATAGAGATTATTGAGCTGAGTCATAAACAGAGAAGACCCTATCCTACCAATAACCCGAATCAAAACCAGCCTACCCCCTATGCAAATCTTGTTTCCCGATCCAATGAAGTGAACCTTTTGAACCCTCAATCTGAACAGTCAAATTCCTCATCTTTCGCACCACCCAAAAATAACCAATTACTGCAGCAAAAGATGCCAAAGAGAGTCTTCACTCCCCTCAATATATCTCTGTCTATAGCCCTAAATTGACTTGTCAAGAGGGGGCTGATAAAATTTCTTGATCCAATGCCACTACCAAACTCCCTGCCGCCAAGATACAACCCTTCTTAGTACTATGCATTCTATCAGAGCCACGAGCATTTGACTAATAACTTCCTACGACTCCGCCATGAGATCTAGGACCTCATTGACAACAAGGTCATTCCACCTCCCTCTGCTATTCAGAAGCCTAATGTCACAACCGACCCGCTGCCGAATCATGCCAAGCAAGATGGTGTAAATTGCATTCAGTCAGGACAGCCAAAGGAACCCAACTGTTATATTTATCCAGCGTATCTTCCACGCCCGTATGTTCCAACTGTTAAAGATCATTCGTGTTCGCTGATCATGGTAGGGAATGGATGGAAAATGGAAGAGTGGAATAATACAGCCTGGGATGATTATGACGTGGTAATTCAAGCAAATAACTAAGAGAAACGCAACGATGATGATGACTTGTCGTTATATTACCTGGTATGGCCATACGGACTCGGTCATGTTCTGGATGATGTTGTTCTTCCTCAGCTTTTCAAAGACAAAGTTTATGTCGATGAAATGCAATCCTATTGGCTGGTCCAAACGATGTTAAAGTCAGATGGAGATGAATGGAGCGAGTTTTGGGCTGCCCGTAAATAACAAGTGGGATACATAGGAGAAAAGATCTGGGGGTTGGACGATGTCGAAAATACGTGGGCAATAAAAGACGAGGAAGAAAGGAAAAGAAGACCAAAATGCACCGATTTAGATGATTTGTGGGGATTTGAGAGTCCTCCGTATATCGCTGAGGTTAGACAGACTGAAAACACCGTGCCAGGTTTATGAGATCCTGAGGAAGGTGTTGAGCACTTGACTAGGAGTGGACACCACTTTAAACTGGCTCAGCTAGAGAAAGGACAAGCAAGTGAAAAAGGAAAGGAGAAAGAGCAGGAAGAGGAAGACGATGCTGTGTTGAGGCAGTTGAAAAAGATCCAAGCTAACATCAGCATCTGGGGTCTATTGATGGCTTCGCACAAACACTGACAGGCTGTGCTAAAAGTTCTAAATAAAGCAAATGCCTCGATAAACGCCACCCCAGAACAGTTGATTGGGCTCATTCTACTGGCTGCAGAGCTCGGGGTAATTTTCTTTTTTGATAAAGATCTACCGCTAGAAGGAAGGAATCATAATAAATCCCTGCACATCACCGTTAAGTGTTTGGAAAAATGGGTCCCGGTTACACTTATTTATAATGGGTTAACACTGAACGTCTGCCTGCTTCAAACAGTAGTTTGTTTGGGAATGAAGCCGGATCACTTCACGGCCAGTAACCAAGGGGCCAGGGCTTAGGATAATACGAGGCGAGAAGTACTCAGGTTAGTGTCGTTTGTTGTATCGGTTGGGCCGTTGGAGATTTTTATAGAATTCCATGTGTTGGATGTTCCAGCGTCTTTCCATATGCTGCTTGGAAGATCGGGGATCTATGATCCGAACATTTAAGCAGTACCTTCTACCCTCCACTAAAAATTAAAAGTGATTAAAAACGGGGTAGTGCTAACTATTCATGGGGAGGACAACATCCAACCCCCGAGGGAGGACCACTCCACTCTTCTAGCTATTCAACATGGAGAGGGGGATGTTTTCTTAAGCAGTTTCCAATTTGGTGAGGCTTAGATAGTGTCGATGCTCTTGAAAGAGAAAGAAAGCTATATCAACCCCTATGCTATCATGATGATGAGGCACATGTCTTATTTCCCAGGAATTAGGTTAGGACGTCAATAGCAAGGCATCCCGGAGCCCAATCAGGTGATACCAAGCTCACAGCAGTTTGGCCTGGGTTATAAGCCAACAAAAGAGTATTTGAATGATCCAAGGAAGGGACAGAGAGGAAAGAAGGTCAGATACTCCAAAATGTTGAACGGTTACTTCATCAAGGAATGAGAGAATTTTCCTTACTGTGATTTCCCAAAACTATGGTTTGATGAGGAGACTAACTAAAGGTTGCCAGGGATGGAGATCTTCTTCAGTCATAAATTATCTTATTCCGAGGAGGAGGAAGTTGTTGAAGAGGAAAAGGGAAAGAAGATTCAGGAGGAAGAAGACTGGGCAGACGAGTTGAATGGCATTAGCATGGAAGCTTTGTTCAATAACCAGTTGCACATAATGACCAGGACTTCTTGATGATGGGCTACGATGCACCAGCTGATTATACTAGGCTCATCGTGGACGTGGAGTCGAAAGATGTTAAAAACTGGTCTTTGGAGTATTGTGATTTGCATGATGCATGTCTTGAATTCGAGTATGAGTTATACAAGTCCTTGTTTAGTTTTAACAAGTTGAATATCGAGTTTGAGGGCACATCTATCTGTGCATCTTCCCCTGCTATCGCTTTTGAGTTTGCAATCCCTTCTCTCTTTAACATCTATGAAATGAACGAGATTTTCGGTTACTCTGCTTTATTTGATTTATTTCATACATTTTTCGACAATTTTAAATTCGACAGGGATGTCCTCAAAGAAATAAATGCTTTAATAAAAAGAAAAGAAGAAATGCACGCTCAATCTATAACTGAAGAAACCTTGTCAATTAATCTGGGTTATGAAACTAATCCACAAATTGATCAAATCGGTTCTTCATTATCTCTAGTTGAACGTGATCAATTAATAACTTTATTAAAAGAATTCAAAGACGTCTTTACATGGTCTTACGAGGATATACCCGGTATTGATCCTGAGATTGTTCAACACCATATCCCTTTATATCCCGATGCCAAACCAGTTAAACCGAAATTGAGAAGGATTCATCCAAAATGGAAATTGAAGATCAAAGAAGAAGTCACCAAGCAGATTAACGCTGGATTCCTTATGGTAACTGAATATCTGAAATGGGTGGCCAACATTGTACCAATTTTGAAGAAGGATGGACATATCAAAGTTTGTGTGGATTCTTGGGACCTTAATAAGGGTAGTCCCAAAGATGACTTCCCATTGCCACATATTGATGTCTTGGTGGACAGTACAGCGGGGCAAGCCCTCTTGTCATTCATGGATGGTTTGTCTGGGTATAATCAGATCTTAATGGATCCCAAAAAATAGAGAAAAGATGACATTCACTATACCTTAGGGTACCTACTGTTATCGTGTTATACCGTTCAGTTTGAAGAATGCAGGGGCAACCTATCACCTTATTGCATGATATGATACACAGGGAAGTTGAGGTGTATGTAGATGATATGATAGTGAAGTCCACGAATCGGGACGACCATGTTATAGTCCTGTAGAAGTTCTTTGAAAGGATCATAAAGTACACGATGCGGCTCAATCCATGGAAGTGTGCCTTCGGAGTCACGACATGCAAAATGTTCAGATTTATGATTACTCAATGAGGCATTGAAGTCGATCCATCGAAAATCAAAGCGATCATGAAAATGCCTCCTCCAAAGACCGAGCAAGAAATTAGAAGCTTTTTGGGAAAGATACAGTTCATCAGCTGATTGATAGCCAAGCTGACAACCACCTGTGAGCCATTGTTCTGCCCGCTGAAGAAAGGGGCCAAGTTTGAATGGGATTAGAAATGCCAAGATGCCTTTGAAGCTGTGCGTCAATACTTGCAAAATTCACCTATTCTGGCTCCTCTCGTGCCCGATAGGCCACTGATTCTCTATTTGTTAGTGACTGACTCGACTGTGGGATGCATGCTAGCACAAAAAAGAGAAATTAGAATTGAGAAGACAGTCTATTACTTGAGAAACAAAATGACTGGGTCCGACATACGATATACGTCACTAGAGAAGACATGTTGGGCTTTAGTTTAGGCCTCTCGAAAACTAAGGCATTACATTTTGTCTTTCACAGTGAATGTAATTTTCCGGATGAATCCATTAAAGTACTTGTTAGAGAAGCTAGCACTAACAGGAAGGCGGGCTTGGTGGTTGTTATTGTTGTCAGAGTTTGATCTTAGGTATATTACTAGAAAGTCAGTAAAGGATAGAGCAATAGCAAAATTTTTAGTAAACCAACCAATCAAACGAGACGAAGACGTTGAGTTCTAGTTTCCTGATGAGCAGCTCATGGGAGTCAGAGACAAAAAATGGAATTTGTACTTTGACAGTGCATCCAACTAGTATGGCTATGGAATAGGGGTTCTTCTAGTCACCCACGATGAATCACATGTTCCCCTGTCTTTGAAACTCAACTTTAAAGTTACTAACAACCAAGCTGAGTATGAAGCATGCTTAGCTGGATTATAAGCAACGTTGATTCTCTACCATCAAGCACTCGAGAAGTTGATACCATGCTTTGAATTAGTGGTTTTCACCCATGTTCTGAGACTGCAGATCAAGTTCGCCAATGCCTTGGCTACTTTGGCGTCAATGATTGACATAACTCCTGGAGTCAAAATGCGGCCACTAATAATTAAGCAGAAAAGAAGACCTGCATATGAGATAATGGCAGCAATTGAAGAAAGCACAAGTGAACTCCCTTGATACTTCGACATTCAGAGCTTTGTGGAGAAGGGAGAATACCCCAAGTTCGCCAGTAAAAAAGATAAAAGAGAAATATGGAGATTATCTGCACATTTTGTCATTTACGGAGGAAAGTTGTACAAATGAGGGCACTCCGGGTAAACAAGCTACGTGTCAGTAATGTAGAAGGTCGAGAATTGATGAAAGGGATCATGCTGGAGTCTGCGGGCCTCACATGAGTGGAACTATGTTAGCCAAAAAGATCCTACGACAAGGGCATTTTTGGATGACAACGAAGATGGATTGCATACAGTTCGTATGAAGGTTCCATAAGTGTCAGATCCATGCGAATCTTATGCACGTTCTCCCATCCCTGTTATATAGCTTAACGTCATGAGTTCATTTTGGTGGCCATTTTCAGTATAGGGCATTGATGTGATTGGCAGAATGACGTTAAAGGTTTCGAATGGTCATGAGTTCATTTTGGTGGCCATTGATTATTTCACCGAGTAGGTAGAAGTTGTCTCTTACTCAGTGCTGAAAGCTTTCCATGTTGCCAAGTTCATCAAGAAAAATATTATTTGTCGATATAAGGTTCCTCACGAGGTTATCTCAAACAACGATTCGCACTTCCAAGGTGAGGTCATAGATCTTTTCGAAGAATATCATATAGTGGCTCATAAGTCGTCACTGTACCAGCCACAAACCAATGGGGCAGTTGAAGCAGCGAAGAAGAACATAAAGAAGATTTTGCAAAATATGACCAGCTCACACAAAGATTGGCCAGAGTATTTACCATTTGCATTGTGGGGATATAGAACGTCCATTAGAGTTTCAACAGGAACCACACCTTACTCATTAGTGTATGGGATGAAAGTTGTGCTCCCCATTAAAGTGGAAATCCCTTCACTAAGAGTAGTGGATGAGGCCAACATCCCATAAGTAGAATGGTTGAAGAATCGGATGGAAAAGATACTACTGTTTGACGAAAGGAGACTGCAGGCTCTATTTTATATATAAGGGTACCAAAGGAGGATAACATTAGCGTTCAACAAAAAAGTCAAGACTCGGGAACTAAGAGAAGGTGACTTGATTCTTAAAGAAATCAGGGCTCTTGTTTTTTATCCAAGGGAAAAGTTCAAGCCAAATTGGGCTGGGCAATATCTGATCAAAACTATTATGACCAGTGGTTCAGTAATCATCATAGATCTGGATGGCAACACATTCTTCACTCCAATCAATTTGGACCAGTTCAAAAAGTACTACCCTTGAAAAAAAAAACTCGCTGCGTTGAAAATTGAAAAGGCGACCCAGGCAAAAGTTAGAGCAGCCTGTAAGGCCGCAAATTCGAAAGGGCGACCTTGGCACAAAAAGAGAGTGTAAACCGAGCTCAAACTACATAATGGCTTGATTATACTTTTTGGGATACGGAGACAACTTTCTTTGTGAAGTCCGACCATTTTCTTTCTATTAGCCTTCTTTGAATCCAAATAAAGATCAATGCAATCTTGTCTTTGAAATTTTAATAATAAAGTCATTCACATTATAAAAGTCAAATTTTTTTAAATAATTTGGAACCTTTTCAAGATAAAAGTGGAATATTTTATCTCAGCATCGAATACAAAGTTTCAAAAATATGAGGTGGGCATGCAAGTCCCAAACCCTAAAAACAAAAGAAAGTCATGAAATCTTGAAAAGGAAAGCAGGTCTCTCAAATCTTCCTCCTCTTTGACTCCTGTTTTCTTTTCTTTTTGCCTCTTTTCTCTCTATCTTGGATCAACCATGCTTTGTACTCCTCGAGAAGCTCTAGGTACTACAGTTCCTTCATCTCCATCAGTGAACAAAATGGCCAAGCCTCTTGATACTTCGCCAAAAACGGGGCCTGAAATGAAGACGAGTACAAACGGCCTCGAACACCATGGAATATGATCTAACTTTGACCAAACTTTCATATGATCCGTTGAGGATAGTAGAAAGTAGATAATTTGAGGCCGATCAACAAGACATTGGGATGGTCCATAGTGATCAAAGTCATAGTGGGGATCCGTTTCGAAGAGCATTGCCAAGTAATGTCTATTCCCGTCAGAGAAGAAAGGTACTGCTTCCAAGCTATTTCAGTAGTGCATACCAAAAAATGAGGACGATAGATGAGGGCAGCAACATTGTACATATCCGTGGCCAATTTTTGCATGAGGTTCATATTCTCCATCATCCAGATCTACAAAAGAGTTTTAGAGGTAAAAATCGAGAGAAAACAGTAAAAGGAGAGATGTGTGAGAAAATAAAGTAAGAAATTAAGCAAAGGGATAGCAGAGCGGTAAAAAATGAGAGAAATAAAGTAAAAGGAGAGGAGCGATAAAAACCGAGAGGGGAGTGAGTGCGAGCGCATGATCAGTTCTGCAAAAATGGTTGACGTGGATTACGAGATAGACAGAGGACATGATGATGAGCCCTTAAAACTCGAACCTGAACTAGATGAAGGGGTAGAAGAGGCCGGATGGGGGATCAAGAGAGCGACATTGGGGGACACCAAAGTATACGAGCAAGCGACGAATTTTGGGTACTTATGGCCTACGAACCAGCATGAATGCACCCGTGATGGTTGAGTTGGGATGAAACTAGCTCACTTGAAGGCACAGCAGGAAGGCCCCCAACAAAGGCCCGAGAAGGAGATGAGTCGATCGTCGAACACCTATGGAAGAGGCAAGTGGGAGGTGATTAATATGTTTCCTTTGATGAAAGAGAGTTGTATGTTTATGAGGGGCCGAGGGGCAGTGCGTGAGCGCTTTGAAAATGTTTAAAACACCAAAGACATGCTAATAAAGAACATTTGAAAAGGAAAATCTTAAGTTTACTTAAAGAAGTAAAGGGCTGGCAGCGAAAGTGGTAGTCACGCCTCGATGAACGGCGTCCAGGCTAATCAAAGTTTCAGCAAGTACCAACAGGACAAAGTCTTTCCCTGACCACATTTGACCTGCAATGTCAACTAGCGACTAGTTGACTCGTCCATCAGAAGAAATCGAGAGGTAGCGAGCAAGAAGGCAGAAACATAAGGCATAACGGCGCTGTAACTGAAGGCCAAGATCGCTAAGGTTGCTGGTAGGACGAAATCTGTCTATAATGTAAGGAACATCAAGGCAGTCACCAATTAGAGACGAAAAAAGTCAGCACAACAACAAACTTCCTCGGGGTAAGGTCTAGAATAGCAACAAACTCTTCCACAGTGGGGCATAGTTCTTCAAGGCCGAAGCGAAAAACATGGGATTGTGGATCCCACAGTTGTGCAGCAGCCCTCAGCAATGGTTTGTTGATCTTAACAAAAATTAGAGAAAATTGAGAGCTGATACCAAACGAGGCGAAGTTAAGACGCTCGATGGGTGAAAACTCATCTATCCATGCAGAGAGTAAGCTGTTAGAGTTGGTATACTAAAAACCATATTTTTAGTATTTAATTTTATTTTTAATAAAATTAATTTTTTATTTTATGAGAATCT
>JAOTRH010035048.1:0-20688 GCA_034768845.1 Heliamphora exappendiculata
ATTTTTTAATTAAAAATTTTTAAATAAAATTTTGTAATTAAACAAAAACAAAAAACAAAGAAAATATGAAGTGTAAATGTGAAAATAAAGAAATCAAATGGTGTAAGTGTGAAAATATTATTTTTCTATCTAAAAGTTAACGAAAAGATAATTTTTAGATCAAAGTGTTATAAAAATAAAAAAATAAAAATATATAATAATATTTTAAAGAATAGAATCGATGACAGTTATATAATTTTTAAATAAAATAGGTATAAATATAATATTACCAAATAAAAAAAATAAACATCAATGTTACCAAACAGTAATGTTGCAGGCTTATCTTTGAGGTGCCAATGGATTGCCTTGAGAAGTTTTCCACTTTAATGGTGTGGACCCCATTAACTTTTAACAATTGTCCATTCAACTATGGGAGTGTTTGTCAAAATTTCTTATTATAATTTTTAATTTTTAATTTTTAATTTATTTATTAATTTTAGTTATAAATTATAATTTATTTTAAATATTTATAATTATTGTTATAAATTATAATTATTTTTTTATTTATTTTAATTATAAATTATAATTTTTACTAAATAATCATATCTCCTATTATAAATTATAATTTATAAGTTATAAAATATAATTTACAAGTTATTAATTTAACTAATTACCTTCTTTTATACCCATTAATGAGTTTTCCTCACATTTTTCATGATGCACACTTGTGTCAAAAGAGAGCATAAGGGGTGTTTAAGAGAAACCACTCTTCTTTATCAACTTATTGCCTAAAGAATATACACGTGCATAAGAGCATTTTTATCAAACCCCTTAAATATTTAGGCAAATTTTTGCTTAAAAGCTTCTTTTCTATTTTAACTAGCTAACTTTTTTAATATACTTTTCAACAAGCTCTCCATTCTTTTTTTATTTTTTTGAATCTCGTACTTTATTTTTTTAAATTTGAAATTATTTTTTATTACCCAGCATCACGACACTTAACTATAAAAAATAATAATTTTTTTACATGCTTGGCTAGCCAAAACCACTAGCTACATTTGTTGAGGCAAAAACCCAATAGCTAAAATAGCTAGTTTGATGGGTAGCTAGTTTGATATGTCACAAATCTCAGTAATTGGGTATATCTATTTTAGCTAAAATAATGAAGATTGTTAGTTTGATAATGATGAGTTGTTAGCATTCTATTATCAAAAGAGAGCTAGATTTTTTGTTCTTACCAAAAAACTTGGGGATCCTGAAATTACAAGGCTTTAATGCAATAGACAATCTTCAATCAACTTTCAGATTATGTGGAATCTGGCATGTGTCAAAGACATATTTGATCAAAATGAAAGCCAAATTCTAAAAGGTGACTGTGCTCACAAGGTGGAATGGTGGAGAACCAATTCTTAGTAAGTACTTATATATCTATGTAATAATATAGAATAATTTGATGTAATATTTATATCGTTGTTAAAAATTTAATTTTTTGAATCAAATAATCTTAAGCATTTTATTTTGTTTTCTCTCCCTTCTCATGTTCTTCTACGTAAAAAAGTCAAAGTACATTAAGTGATATTACTTCTCCTTTTACTAATTTAAAAAAAAAAAATTTAGCTTTTATTTTTGTTATATTTTTTTGTTTATATTATTTTTATCTTTATAAATTAACAAATTAATAAATTCATATTTTTAATTGAGTGCCTTAAAACTGGCCAATTAACAAATTATTAATATTATTTTATATTTTATTATTAAATTAATAAAATTAAGTAACCGAATATCTTCAAGCACGGATCATAACTTGTCTACGAAAAGATGCCCAACTTGAGCATGCATGTATCCATTTAAGGCTATAAATCTGTTCCGGCAGCAGAAGGACAAATTTGAGACCTGCAATTTGACTGAATCAACTTGACTCAATCAATTGCATTCTAAAAAGCCATATGAAGTGGTAAATGCAGAACAGTACTGCTTGAACCTTTCATATTTATATATATTTATATCTAATGTACTCCAATGAGAATTAGCATAATTAAGTGGTTAAATCACAAATATTAATAGGACAACCCAGTATAGGAAACTCATGTGCTGCACTATTGATAAGGCATGTGTAGTAAGAAGAGACTATTTTTGTATTTTGAATATAAAATATCCAAGCTTCAATAAGAATCGTTACCGCCGTCCAAAACCGACATTTTAAAACCACAATCATTCAAATTTTAAAATAAGTAAAGTTGGTAGCTACACAATTCAAACTTGTCCTCCCACAAACTTTATTGTCTACTATATATATTTCCCACTAAATAAATTGGAGACAAAGAGACTACCAATCCATGAAAGCATTTCTTCTGCCCTAATAGCTGCTGGTTGGTGGAATTGCTGCATACTGTCTGTTCACAACCTCAATGAGCTTGTTGGCTATGGCACTGGCATAAACAGAAGATCCTTCACTTATCTGCAACACAAATGAACAAAGCCACCAAAATTATAAATCAACATGTGATAAGATTTGGAAGAAAACAAACTGAATCATCATGAGCTATATTGTTGGGGTACTGTCAAGGTTATAATTAAATTGCAAAATCAAATTTCGTATTGGTATCGGTGACGCGATTATGTAGCCAATTGACAATGTTTGTTCTATGATTTTAGTTTATTTGTGAGTTTTTATGATTTTTTTCATCTTTTGTTAGGAAAAAATTTATTTTTTTCAATTATCTTGACGAAAGAAACTGAAAAAATAAAAGTTTTCATTAAAAGATAAAGAAAAGTTTACTAAAAACCAAAGAAACAACATAAAATCTGATTTCTTGCTCTTTTTTATCTTTTTATAATTTCTTTTTCGTGTTTTGATTAAAAAAATTACTTTTTTAGTTCGTCAAAGTTCAATAGAGATAAGAAGATTAAAAAAAAAAAACAGAAATAAACAAATAAATAAGCCATTATCTCATAAGAGCTATTATCAACTGATATTTATACTGACTTGTAAAATAATAAATATATATACAATGCATGAAACAATTCATATAACAATAGATGAATATGTAATAGTGTGAGAGCATCTGCACCAACAAGAAGCTAAACTAACTAGCTAAAATCTAAAAAAGTTATTTTAGCTATTAAAGATTGTTTAGCTTAGTGTTAGTGTGCATGAGCAGAGTAAAATGGTATTTGGGTAGTGAAAAGTGGCTCTCTACATTTGGAGAGATACTGTAGCAATTGTTAAATTAGCTAGTCTTTTGACTAGTCTGGTGGAGGCTAGATACAATGCCAAACTAGCTATTTTAACTAAAAATATGTAGTTTGGCTAGGCTTATGTGGATCCTTTTTACAATATTGGTGAATAGAAATATAGAATAATAAGAATTCATTTTATAGCAATAATGTTATGATAATCACGTTTAAGTATCAAATGATTTGATATTTTATAAATGATAATTAACAATAAATGATAGGTCTATAAATTGACATAAGTAGTACGTATGAGATGTAATATCATATCATAGGTTACCAAATTTGATCGTGATGACATTACTCTTTTTTATGGTGTCATGCAGTGTTTTTAGCAGCATTATTATTAATTCTTTCAAAACCAGTTTGGAAATGAGATGCCGACCTTGCTGTTGAACAGAAAACTGTAGTTGTCCCCGACGAGGCCGCCGGCGACATGCTGAACGTCGAGCTGGAGGTCGTCGAGGACCTTCGACACAACCAGCAAGCAATTCGCTTTCTTGCGCTGCGCGAGTTTGATGGTTACTTCGTCGTCAACGATGCGGACGTCCACCTCGGCGTCCTTGCATTTTCTCTGGAGCCACGAGCTCCGCAACGACGACGAGCCGTTGTAGGACTGGTGATCAGGTTCGGGCTTCACGTTGTTCCAGCTTTCTAGGTCTCCAGCGGCGGCGGATCCTTCGTCGTCGGCCTTGTGCCTCTTGCTCCTCTCTCTGCCACACCGCTTCTTCTCCACCAGGATTTTGAGCTCGTTAACTGTTCTGAGCAGCTCTTTGATGTATTCAATTGCATCCGCAACTATTGATGCTCTATCAGGCTTGGTTGTTCTCCGCCAAACACAACAAAATTCAAATTGTCAACCTTAAAGATAATAAATTGTTGGCTTTGTCGGTGTACTCACATTATTGTAATTTTATTTATATGTATTTTAAATCGGCTAAAGTTATGAATTTGTAAGAAGTTTAATATTAAATTTTAAAATATTTTTGATCTCGTAATAATACATTCTACAGTTATAATTAGTGGATTATCTATTTTACCTATAAATGTAGACAAATTGTACTGAACTACTTAAATTTTTATATATTTATTTTTTCTTTAATGTGTGCATAATTGTATTTTCGATTGCGTATAAGAACTAGGTATTGTCCGTGTCTAAAGGTACTATCACTATTTTTTTTATATTACTCGTGTATTTTAATAATTTCTCTAAAATTTTATATTACTATGAATAACTCATATTAAAAAACACTAAATGAAAAAAAAAAGTGCAATACATAGATAATTATTTTAAGTATTCAATTTTTAAAAATAATTGGTAGAGTTCTCCCTGTTTTTTGGATAATCTTACGGTTTAATCATTCACAAAATAATTTGTAATAAAAGCAAGTAACACAATATACACACGCTCAGCTTAGATCCTAACAACAAATTAAAAAGAAAACCCAATCAAAATTTAGTATTGAAGATTTTCAAAACTAATAAAAAAATAGTCTCGATCGTTAGATTGTTTGGAATGAAAAATAGTCGTTGAATCAAAAGAGATAGATGTCACATTAATTATTGTAACTTGTTATATAGATTGGTGATTAAATCTTTAACATAAACTAATTGCGGGCGCATAATCAAATTGTGCTTGCCTGATCTTCAAAATAAAGGGTCACGTAGAGAAAATTAGGGTTCTAAATATTGGTATTCGAGCTAAGATTTTAAATATTGATTGTTATGTATTTTTTATACGTATCATAATTTTAGACCTGATATTAATATTTGTCAATTTATTACATGCTCGATATCAGCTAATACATAACCATATTACTGATACCGAGGTAAGATTTTAAATATTAATTGTTACATATTTTTGATACGTATCAAAATGATATTCGATATATGCCGATATTTGTCAATGTATTAGATGTCCGATTATATAGGCCAATATATAACCACATCACTGGTATTGAGATAAAATTTTAAATATTGATCGTTATATGTTTTCAATATACATCAAGATTTTAGGCATTCGATACTCATATTTATCAATGTATTAAGTGTTCGATACAATATAATATATAAACACATCACTGATGCTTATATTAGTACAGATACCGCAATTTAAATCCTAATTGTAGGTCCCGAATCATATTTAGTATCGAACAAATACAATAATCTCAACTTACACAGCTAAGCTCCAATTCCATATATACTCATAAGTAGCAACGAATATTTAAAACCCTAGATACGATTTAAATTCACAAATATTAAATGGAAGTTATGGAAAGTGAATACCTTGGTTGGGTTAGGAACCAAATTCTTCAAAGCTGCATACTTACCACCAAAGTTCTCTCTCCTTTCCCTCTCAGTGGTATAATGCTTAGTAGCTGTGCCCTTCCCATTGCTCTCTTTAGCCACACAATTCATGTCCCAATCCCTACTGAACTCCAAAACTCCATTATCAAAGCTCCTTCCGCCTTCCCCATCTTGATACACACCTCCACTCACCTCTCTCTCTTCCATCCCATTCCCACCAAAGAGAGAACCACTCCTTGTGCCTGACAAGTTGTTGTAGCCATGGCCTAGAGCTGGCTGAAACAATTCCCTAAAAAAGGAGGGTTGTGGTGGAAGATTCAAATGGAACAGAGAATCATACACGCCGTTCGATGCCGATGCGCTGCCAGTTGATGATGGAAGGTCCCCAAGGAAGCCCAATGAGGCCGGAAAATTCGCGCATTTTTGGGTCGGGTTCATGTAATTAGATAGTGATGAATTGGGAAGAAGAGAGGGAGGTGAGCACCTTGGCAAGTGAAAAAGATTGAGGAGGTCCGGTATTGAGGAGGAAGAGTTACTGATCAAACTCTGGTGGTGGTGGTGGTGATGCCCATTTTGCATTTCAAGATGGTGAAGATGCTCCTCATGGTTATTATGGCTGAAGCTCATCTCTTGCATTCCATGGTGGAGATTTGGGTCCCAATTGGAGTGATCATAGGGAAACAACTGGTTGGAGTCATGAACCACTTCTTGCATCAAATGGGTATTGTCAATATTGAGATTATTGCTGGTGGTGGTGGTGGTGTAGCAGTGTTCTATGTCCAAACCCAATTGTTGGTGAAGCTCCATTTCAATGGCGGCGGCAGCGGCTGCCGCTGCGACAACTCCATTAGAGGATGCTACTACAGCTTCCTCTAGCTGGGGATTTTGATGGTAAGAAAGGTCTTCCATAGAGAAACTAGTGGTGCAATTAGGGATGGTTTGTGAGAACCCATCTTCAGATAGTCCTTCCTGCATAGTGTTTGGATCAAAGCAAGCAGTTCCTTCAAACATTTTTGGATCACCAGGGAAAGGATTTAGATGTTTGTTTGTCTCCTATTTTTCAGGGTCCTTGTCTGAATTCTGCACCATGTCAAAGAGAAAAACAGAAATGGAAAAGGACAATAAGAACATGAAACACATAATACCAAAAAGTATTCATACCCAGATAAAAAGCTTGAAAAAGATGGCTCTAAAGCTGTGGAACTGAAGGTTACAAACCCTAACCTCCTTTGGATGGAAACTATCAGCTGGACTTTTTTTACCAAATTGTTGAAGCTGTTCAAGCACAACCATGAAAGGAATTCTTCAATTCTTCAATTCATAGCAACAGATTTTGTGTTTTTCACAAAGAAAGTACCCAGAAGAGATCAAGAATTTCAAGATGAGCTTAATCTCAGAGAGAGAGAGAGAGAGAGAGAGAGAGGAGAGAGAGAGAGAGAGAGAAGGGGGGGATGTGAGAATTGAATATAAAGGGTAGGTTGAGCAGGGAAGTTTGTTACTGAGAGATTCCCTTCAATTGGGCCCACTCACAATCTCCCGTATTCTGATTCTTCCTGCACCATGATTTGGGCTGATCCCATTATTTTCTCTCTATCGTTTTCTTTCTAGCCAAACACACTCTTTAAAAATTGTCCATTTGTCTATTTTTTTTTTGGATTATGCTAATTACAGCATAATGGACCGCGAATAATGAATAAAAAATATATAAATTTTTATAAAAAATATATTAATATTTATAAAAATAATAGACATTATCTCTAAAAATATATTAATATTAAATTTTTTTTATTCTTATTACCCTATTATCCATCATCTAATTAACAGTAGTTAGCATATCGCTTTCTTAAAAAGAAAAATTACAATGTATGTTAAAATGAATCAATAATTTTAAAATATAGGTAAAATTACAATGTAGGTAATTTCTTTCTAAAAAAATTGATGTAGTTACAATGTAGGTAAAAATGAATCAATAATTTTAAATTGTGCCACAAAATCATAAAAGAAAATGAGTTGTGAAAAGAAACTTCTCAAGGGCATTTTGAGTATAAAAAAGTTTACATGGCTGCAATTTTAAGGAATACTAAATAAGTGCTCTCCTTTAATATAATGTGTAGAGGATTAAGATAGCAGAAAATATACTTGATCTGCTTTTGGGGTCTGACTCGATTCGAACAAATCAGGTTGTCCTCTCTCTAATTAAGATACAACTGTCATCCTAATAGTAACTTGTCACAACTGTCATCCTTTTATGTCTTTTTGTAAATTTTTTTTGTCATGTCAAGATGTCCATCGGTACTCAGATCTAGTTTGGGCTAGGCCAATCCTCCTTGACATCCTAACTCCATGGTTGATTCAACTGCCACTGATCTTTTATCATGAGAATCACCTCTTAATAAGCATATCATGGGCACTGATTACGCCTATCAAGTCTCAAGCTCGGCTTTCGAAGTCTTTCAATGCATGTTGCTCGGCTATGTCTGTCGAACACTTTCTCTTCTAGATCTCGGGTAAGTCCCTCATCGAAATTCGAGGTTAGATATCATGAATGAGGCTCGACTTCACCTGCCCCGAGCTCCTAAAAGCTCGGTAGCTCTTGCTACGGTGCTCGGGCCCCCTTGCCAAGCTAGAATGGGTATATCCGAGGTGTAGCATCATGACCAAGTGGCCTATGGCGCTATACAAAATTCCACGTGAACGCTAGGTGGCCCTGCTCAAAATTTTTGTATTTTTGAAGCACCATTGGTGTACAGCTTCCATTTTTGTAATTTTACTTTGGATTCCCTACTTTCTACTCCTTTGGCCCATTGGTCTGTATCTTTTTCCACTCCCGTGAGTCATCCTTTCCTCCAGCTCGGGCTCGTGCACGGTTGAGTCTGAGCAGATCTGTGTACCTCATTTGGAGAATTCTGTTGTGAAGTCCGCGAGAACCTGCCCCTTGATTGTAGTTCTTGTCCTAAACTCAATATCATACTCACCGTCACCAAGCTTAACTCCCTATTTTGATATTTTTCCTAAGAAATTTACCCTACATAGCAAAGCCTTGAGCGGGTGTGTAGTCAGAAATATGTTCTTATGTGCCTGGAAGTAGTGCGCTAGCTTTCAAGACGCCACGACCAAGGCAAGTACGAGATTTTCCAGTGGTAAGTATCTTGTTTTGGCATCCAGGAAGGTGTGACAGATGTAATAGACTAGAAGTTGCTCAGCCATCCAGCCTAAGCAGGATCGCACTAGTCGAGTGCTCGAATACTCCCAAATATATGTACAATTCTTCCCCGAGTAAGGGCTTGGAGAAAAGAGGAGCCGTGCTCAGGTACTCCTTCAGTTTTTGGAGCGCCTGAGTACACTTCTCCCCTCAGAAAAAAACTTTGCCTTTTTTCAATAACTGGAAGAAAAGATGGCACTTATCTGACGAATGACTGATAAACCTATTCAATGCTGCCACCATCCCGATTAATCTTTGTATCTCTCTCACAATTTTTGGGGGTTGTACGTTTTGTATTGATGTTTTCTTGTCAGGATCAACTTCGATCCCTCGTTTGCTCACCAAGTGCCCCAGGAACTTCCCTGATTGCACTCCAAAAGCGCACTTTGAAGCGTCAAGCCTCAGCTTGTAAGCTTTTAGCACCTCAAAAATTTTGTTTAGGTTGGCAAGATGGCCTTGCTCCTGCGCAATCTTAACCGCCATATCATCTATATAAATTTCAATGTTTTGGCCCAGCATAGGTTGAAACATCCTAGTGACCAGCTTTTGGTAAGTTTCCCAAGCGTTCTTCAGGCTGAAAGGCATCACCTTGTAGCAATGCAAACCTCGTGGGGTGATAAAACTTGTCTTTTCTTAATCGTCCGTGCTCAAGGCAATTTAGTGGTAGCCTCAATAATTGTCTAAGAAGCTCATCCTCCTATGCCCAGCTGTTGAGTCCACCAGCTGATCGATCTTGGGTAGGGGGAACGAGTCATTCGGGCAAGCTTTGTTCAAATCAGTGAAGTCTACACATACCATCAATTTCTCGTTCTTTTTTCTTAACAACAACAATGTTGGACAGCCAAAGGGGGTAGTGCACTTCCCTGATCACTCATGCCTCGAGCAACTTCTCAACTTCCTTTATTATAGCCTTTGAATGTCGGGCCGAGGACCTTCTCCCATGCTGGATGACTGGCTTATGAGCTGGGTTAACACTCAACCTGTGCTTTATTACCTCAGGATCAATGTCAAGCATCTCGTAAGGTGTCTAAGAAAACACCTCCAAGTTTGATCTTAGGAAGTCCACAAAGTCGGTTTCCTCCTGCTCGGCCATACTTGGGCCGAGCAAGAAGAAGCAGTTCGGATCATCCTCCTTTAGCACGACCTTCTTCAGTGGCTTTACAACTTTTTCTATTGACAGTCTTTAAACATTCTCCAGAAGCAATTTGTCTTACATTTCTATCACGCAAACCTACTCATCCTTGTACGAACTGGCTTTTCCTCGGATAGCGGCCATGAAACATTATTTGGCAGCGGTTTGGTCCCCTCTAATTGTCTCCACTCCTCTTGAGGTCGAGAACTTGATGACCTGGTGATACACTTAGGGGATAGCCTTCAACTGGTGGAGAGGTCGAGAACTTGATGACCTGGTGATACACTTAGGGGATAGCCTTCAACCGGTGGAGTCATGTCCTTCCCATTATGGCATTGTACGGAGATGGCACACCTATTACTAAAAACTCAATGCTCTTGACTTGCATTCCTGCCCTAACCGAGGTGTGATCTGTCTCATAGAGAGGATCGGCTGACCATTGAACCCGACCAAGGGAGTGTAGCATTACGTCATATCTCCAAATTCGAAGAGTTATGATAAGCACGTTATTGTGCAGGTGTTCGACCCTCTTCATGTCGGAATCGGTGAATGTCAGGTCTCCGACCTAATACTCGCTTTTCGGGCTCTTCCTTTTGCTCGGCCCATTTTGCCTAAGCTGGGTCTGCATGACCTCTTGCTTATGTGCTGCTTCGTGGTTTTTATTCCTTATTTCATTTGATGTCTCGGGCTTGGAAGCTGCGTGTATGGTGCTAATCATACCTGCCAGCTCATTTGTGCTCGCCCCCTGCTCGGCCTAAGCTGCTATATGTTGCTCAGCTTAAGTCTTTTCTTTGTCAATGTATTGCCCAAGGTTCTCAGCCTTTACTTGATCTTCTATGAATCTTCTAAATGTCCAACAATGAACATGAGCAACGTTTCTTCTCATCCATCTTGCTTAGGTCAGTGAGCATCTTTGAGGGCCAGACAAACCATAGTTTGTCCTTGATCTGGTGAAGGAGCTTGTAAATAGGCTCATTGAACACCATGTTAGCCACCTCGTAAATGTCGTTTGGCACCTCTCACTCGTTTTCCCTTTCGGGTTTCTTTTTGGTCTTTTTGCCTTCTTTTCTTTTTGTTCCAGCTTCCTTCAGTATAGCTTAGGTAGTCACCTCATTGACTGTTTCTCCCACATCCTCCTCAACCTTCACGTATTGGTCTTTTCGCAGCATTAGATCGGCCATGCCCTGAGCAAGCCTCTTGGTCAATGAGTGCTTTAACTTGTGAGTTTTGTCTAGCCCGAGCTAGAAAGAGGCCACAATGAGTTGCTCGTTACAGTCGTCAATATCGTTGAACGTCTTCTAGTAGCGCTGAGTGTAAGACCTTAGGCTTTTTCTCTCTGCCTTCTTAAGGTTGAGCAGGGAGTCAATCTCCATGGGTTGTCGGCTGTTGGTTATAAACCTCATTGCGAATAGTTCGACCAGCTATTTTTAGCTCCCCACTAACCCACTTCACCCAAGATAAAGGGGAATATCCTGCACATCAGGGAGTCGTTCCCATTCCAGAGGGCCATCATCTGTCTGAAGTGCCTTATGTGACCCATAGGGTCTGTCTTTCTATCGTATAGATTGAACTTCGATGATTGAAACTTCCTGAGCGAATCTGCCCCGTCTATCTCTCTCGTGAAGGGGAAGGTTGATATCTATTCCAACACCTTTTGAGTAACATTCTTGGTCAACCTCCCCGAGGTTGGTTGCAACCTCTCTTCGAGCTGAAGGTGTAGTCACTGCTTGAGGTCCTCCTTTTCGTCATTACACCAGAGCTCCTGCCCAGCTTGGCGTTCCTCCACTTGTGGGCATGTTGTTGATGCGTGCGTGTTATTGGAGGTTTGCGTCTGTCCTTGCCTCCTCCTTTTCGAGCCCGAGACACGACTCCTGTCTAAAGCCTCATCTCGCCGTTCAAGGGAGGTTCCTTCCTCCTACCGTTTCGACTAGCTTGGGGACGATCAAAGTCTCTCCTTGGGTCTTTGTTGGACCGTTGGTGATCCGAATGCACTTTCGATGAGTGTCCCCGCCCGGTTCATGCGAGCTCTTACCTCATGAAGCGAGACCTGTTCAGCTCATCCTGGTACTCCTCCTCCACCTGCGCAATGAGTAGCGTGGTGGGTAATCCCCTTCAGATGGTGTAGTCTCGTAGGAGCTACCAACATGGGTCTGTTCTCTTCTCCGATTGATCTTAGATCCACCAACATGGATTTAGAATGCACAGGATGTCTCATTCGATGATGAGTTATACGCGATGCTTTCGCACGTAGTGCATGTTGTTCTCTCAGCTCTTCATAGGCGTGGTTTTCCCGACTAGCCATGGAGGCGTTCTTAGTGGACCTCCTACAAACAGCGCCAAATTGTAGAGCATTAAGATAGGGATCTACAGCTCCCATTCAAGCTGGATAAACAGTCTAAGATGTACTCCACGTGTCCCTGCACAAGAAAATGGTGATATGTCTATCAATAACTTTTACCGATGGACCCTCCAATGATGAAGTTAGGCAAGGTTTAGAGAGAAGAAAAGCTTGAGAGAACAAATTTGCAAAGTTTTTGCTTACGAATTAGAGTGCATACCTTTATTTTCTGATTTATTGGCTATTTATAGGAAAAAATATACTTGACCCGCTTCTAGGGTCCTACCCGATCAGGTCGGGATGTCGTCTCTCTAATTAAGACACAACTGTCATCTTGATGGTGACTTGTCACAATTATCACCATTTTATGTCTTTTTACAAGTTCATTTTATCATGTCAAGATGTCCATCGGTACCTAAACCTAGTTTGGGCTAGGTCAATCTTCCTTGACACCCTAAACCCAGGGTTAGTTCAACGGCCACTGATCTTTTATCATGAGAATCACCTCTTGATAAGCGCATCATGAGCACAATTTACCACGTATCAAGCCTCAAGCTCGGCTTTCAATGCATGCTGCTCGGCCGTGTTTGCCGAACACTTTTCTTTTGGATCTCGTGTAAGTCCCTCATTGGAGTTCGAGGTCGGATCTCATGAATGAGGCTCGACTTCACTTGCCTCGAGCTCCTAAAAGCTTGGTATCCCTTGCTACAGTGTTCGGACCCCCTTATCGAGCTAAGATGGGTATATTCGAAGTGTAACATCATGACCAGGTGGCCTGCAGCGCTGCACGACATTCCACGTGGATGATAGGTGGCCCTACTCGAAATTTGTTCCCCCTCACAATGGTATACATGAGAATGACTGTGCATTAAAAAAAATAAGTTATTTATATATTGAATAAGCACACTATATTAATATATTAGCACGAAGTTCCTCCCTATTGAATAAGAATTACCATCCTATTTAATTTAATCGTCTTGGTTGAATTGTAATTTTACAGGAAAGATTAGGCTATACACAATTGCCACAAAAGATTTCCTCTACGAACAACTACTTCCAAGCACTTTTTAGTACGCAACTGCAACAAATTTGGGCAAAGATTACTGTCTGAATAACAAGAGCTGTATATTCTTTTTAATTGAGTTTCTGTTTGGGATTTTTTTTAAAAACCTTTGTATTTTGGTTTTTAAAATTTTTTTCTGAACCTTTTTAAAAAAAAAAATTTTGGTTTATTGTTTTATATTTTCGATTCATTATGATAAAATGAATATAAAAGTACAACTGTTTTGGTTAAAATAGAAAAAAATTTATTAAAGAAGAGAAAAATCTTACAAAAGTTTTAAAGAAATTTTTTTCATCTTATCCAATTTTTTTTTTTAAAATTGATTATTTATTTTACTTTTTGATTTCTCGTTATTAAAAAAATCTAAAAAGTATTATCATTTCTGATAACGTAAAAAAATCAATAAAAACGAAAAAAAAATCCATATAAAAATGGCTATCCCACACATAGCTAAGTTCATATTTTAAAATTTTGACAACTCATTTGGATGGAGTGATTTGAAAAATAAAAATAAAAAAATAAAGAACTAAGTTATCACTCCAATAACTTGTTTGATAACTAAATAGGGAGAGCAATGAAAAGAAATAGAGATTTTCTTTCCAAACATTGAGAGATTTAAAGAGAAAAGAAATTATTTAAATACTCTTGTTTGTTAATGCCAATATTAGCTCTTCAAAATAAATGCATTAAATACTGTAACTTTAAAATAAGGTTAGTTTAGTAAAATTACTTAAAGATGTTTTTTTCCTTTTTCTATAAACTAATCAAATAAGATAGGAGAGAAATGATAATTTTTTCTCTTCAATTTATTCAAATAAAATGAAAAAAAAAAACACTTACTATTTTTTTACTTTATTACTTAAATAACCTTTTCTTTTTTCTCCGTGGTTCCCAAACGAGAATGCAATAATAATATGGTTATTAAACTAAACAAATTATTATACTTTTTGCTTTTCTCTCTCTTCAATTCTCTTTTCTTTTGTTTCTTTAGTTCTTTTATTAACTTCTTTTTTGAATTAAATTAATATTTCTTCTTATTGCTGCTTGAAATGTGTAAAAAAAAAACTAACTGTAAAGAATTGGCCGTTACATAATACATTTTTATAGTAAATTAGAAAAAAAAAGATGAAATCAATAATTTCGTATACGAGGGAAGAATTGTGTACATCTTTTTCTTTTTCGAACCGTTTAGTACGGTAACTAGTGCACCATGGGCTACCATTTAAAATAAAATAAAATAGAAAAAATTATAGAAATATCCCTACACTATACTCGTATATCACTTAACCGTCTTGAATTAAAAATTCGAACTAAGTGGCCTCCTAACTATTTGTTTGTATCGATCACTTTGTCCCCCTAACTATTAATTAAAATTACAGGAACACCCCCTAATGGAGGGGATAAAGTGGTACCAACAAATAGTGTAGGGAGCCACTTTATAAGAGTTTTAATTCAGGAGGGTTAAGTAATACACGGATATAGTATTGGAGGTGTTCCTGTAGTTTTTCCAATAAAATATACATTTAATTATCTCTTCTTATATAGTTTAATTTTCTCTCATTTTATTTTAAAAAAAATGAGAAATCAACACATTATAATTGGATGGATATAGCCTACTGCTAAAATCATTTAAGATTCATTAAATTTTTATTAATCTCAATATCTTATTTTCGCCAATTTAGCTATCGTTACCCAATTTATTGATAAAATAAATAGATTTGCCATTACTTAAAATCGTTCTCGCGTCTATTTCGTCAAAATTATCATATAACATATATCTTGACATGGAAGAAACGAAAACATAACAATACAATCACATACAAAAAAACACGATTCACGCGATTTACTCAAAACTAAGATTACTCCATGAAATTGTGGCAATTTTCACAATAAGAGAAGACAATGCAATATAATGATATAAAATCATTATAGAAGTAACAAATATAAATACTTACAAAGAGGTTAAAAGTCAAAAAGGAATGATTTTTTTTTTCTTAGGAGTGCTGCATTCAAACTTCAGCGAGACTTGTCCATAAGCGCTTAAACCCAAAAAAGAAAAAAAAATAATCACGCTCTATACGCCTAACAATCTTCTCCTGTTCTGCATATAAGATAAATAAAAAATTCAAAAATGAAATAGAATTGAATTGATTTTGGTTTAGGCAGATTAATAATATTAATTAGTCTATTCCAGAGATTTTCTGCTAGTTTTGTCCTTAAACATGAGATTTTGAGTGAAATGCATTTAAAAGATACCTACCAGATAAATTATAATAACTAAAATATAATTTTATTGAATTATTGATCAGTGAAAGATCGGAGCAACCCATTTGAGTTTAGCCCTTTTATTGGCAAATATTAGCTTTTTTATAGTAGTTTTAATTCACTTTTAACTTTATTGTGACTAATTTTTATGAACATTTGCGTGGGTCAAGGGTGCAAAGTCGTGCATTTGGCACTTAGTGTGCGATTGCGATTAACGGTGGTAAATATTTCTTAGAATAGGTGACAAGCACCTTATCATTATCTTTAATTTTGATGGTTAGATAATTATTTTAAAATTTAAACAAATTTTAATAATAATCATGATTGTTCATAATAAACTGTTATTAATAAAAGAGGGCAACTGTTTAAAGTGTCTCTACGTTTCTATATATATATTGCATTCTATTACAAATCAAAAACACTTATTCCTTTCATTTTATCCTTATTATTCATATCAGTTTTATGGAGAAATTTTGTAATTTCTCCATAATTGCTATCCGTAAAATATAAGATTTTTTTTTTATATTCTAGGGACGATTTGTAGGAACTCAATAGCAAACTCTAATTTAACCCCGGTTTGGGGAGTGGGGACCCAGCTATGACCCAACTCACAGCAGTAGTGTTGTGAGATTATTTTGAATTTTAATTTAAATTTTATAATTTGATTGAAATTGTTTATTATTTTATATTTGATAAATACTTAATATTAGTAAAAAATTAGATTAGTCGGACATTGTTATTCATATGATGGAATCGTGTTTGTTTTCAAATAAAATAACTAATTTATAGGATTTTAAAAATAAAATGTAAGTTATATATGCACCGATCATATGCAGAATGATATCCGATTGACCTAGTTTTTAATATAAGTTAATTACTCATCAAATATAAAATAATAAACGATTTCAATCAAATTATAAAATTTAAATTGTAGCTCAAAATGCTCTCAGCACCCCTGTTTGGCTTCACTTAAAAGTTAGTTTTAAGCTGCACGGTTTGGCATTCTAAAAAAGCCACTAGTTTTTCTTTCACTTTTTTTCTAAGAAAAAAAGCCTTACATATCCCAAACACTCCCAACTTTTATGGGAAGTAAAATTACTATAATACCTTCAATAAAAAAAACTAACTATTTTTACAAAAACAAAAAAAATCATGCCAATATCCCCAACACTACAACTTAAAAGAAAAAATAAAGTCATTTTAGACATTTTAATAAAAAGCAAAAGAATAAAAAAACTACTACAAAAAATTATTCCAAACAATCTATTTTTTTTCTTTTTTTTTAATTTATTTTAAAAAAATTAAACTTTTTAGACATTCCAAATACGGGATAAGTGAAGATAAATATCGACTTAAATAAAGCAATTTTTCGTGCCTCAAAACCTTATAATAATACTTTCTATTTATCTTTTAATTATCATGGTTTCTAACAGAATCATGAATTGAAGCTCTGGCAGTTGCACTCTCCAACCTAGGAACATGGTACACCAGTGGCATGCGTGTAATTATTGGAACTTTGGTGCATTCACACAATTTGCAGTTATTCTTCAAAGTCAGTTAGTTGGGTCTCAGCTTTATTCTTTAACCTTCTTATTACTAGAAGTTATTTGCCACTTTTGATATGTCCAAATTAAATAGAACAAGAAGGATAAATAGTAATTATATTTATATTAGAAAATAGTGAATAAGATTTTGTATATATTGTGATATTATTTATATCATGTTTGATTAAAGTAGAATAAAATATAGAATAAAAAATAAAAAATTAATTTTAATTGTTAGGTAAGAAAATAAGATTATTCGAAAGAAAAACATATAATCTCAGGAAAAGGTGGAATAAATAATTTCATGGATATCAAAATATTAGTCTCTCTCATATGGGATATTAATAGTCCAATTCGATCCAATAAAAAAAATAGACAAATTCGATAAACTAAGCATAGAACTAATAATTCCAAAAGATAATTTTTAAAAATATAAATTTTACATAATTTCTAGTTCAAGTTTAATTTCTCTTAATTCATCAAAATAAATATGGGCATTGCGTACTAGTTTAACACATCCGCTATCGAGAGTTACACAATTAGACAGATATCCATTAATTACAAATGTATTTTTCTCCTATTGAAAATCTATAGTTGGAGTTCAGTGGAACGCATTTTGATTCCAGGTCGATGTTTCAAATCATTCACTTACAAAACTTACTTAACCGATCATGCGTGTTCAAAATCAAATTGATTGAATTAAAACGGTGTTATTGAATCACATTTATCTTTAAAAAAATAAATATTTATTTTAAAATTATACTAGTTATTTTTTTTTTTAAAACCAAATATGAACCAATTATATGATAGGTTGTGGTGTGATTAATCTATATTTTACATGAATACTTTACTTGACGACTACCACTACAGTGAACATTCCAGATCATCTTCGCGATGGATTTAGTCAAGAAAGGGATCACACAATGACTTTTGTTTTGTTTTGGCTAGATAAGTCGAAAGGAGATATGAGACATGAGTGTGGGTATGGGTATGAAAGCCCTTGCCACTTAAGCCACCCTAACACACACACACACACACTAATTTTTACTCTTTACAATCTCTTTTCTTATAGGCATAAAATCATTCGGTCTTTCTAAATGAAAATTTTGCATTTGTTATGAAAAATTTATTTTATGAGTAGAGAATAGAACGTCCCACTGTAACTTGGTATACTCAATTTATACATACGTGTTGTGTATTCCCTTAATGTAAAATTATACTAATGTATCATAATCGTTAACTCCTACTATAGGTCACTCTCTAATTTTCAAATATATATCATGTGTGTATTAATTGAACACATCATATTTATACGTCAATATAGCATTTTTACCTACAGAATAATTCCTCCTAATTATGGGTCCCACCGTCCCACTGTAATTTGAATTCTCTCCCATGCAAACTGGGCACACAAACTAACTAAAGCAACCGTTCAACCTTCAATTAGGAGATGAATTTCAAAATTATATATATATATATATTATAATTAAAAAAAACTCAGGTGAAGTCTGTTGTAACTTTTTATTTAAAAAAATCTAAAAGTAATTTGATATTTTCAGTATTTGTATTCTCTTTTAAAACAATGTTAAAAAGTTAAAAAGATAAATTATAAATTCTCAACTTTCTACAATTCATGACCCACACACAACGTGTGAGCACAATCGCTAGTGTATACACTAGCGGTTAGGCCCACACGATGCGTGTGAAACAATACGATAATATTTACTTATTTTTAATTTTTTTCACTCGCAAATTAACTCATATATAAATTGCATCAATTTTAAAATAGAATTTTTCGTACACGTCTATATAACTTTAAAAATAATATCTTCTTTTTTGGTGGAATATTTTTATATAGATATATATAGTTGTGAAATTGTTTTTGTAGAATAAAAATAATATCAATGCTTTTAAATGAAGATTACCTCTTAACCAGACTCCCTACTTATGCTTATTGTAAGATACTACAAAAATAACATTACTTTTAAATGAAGATTACACGATTGGATCAGGTAACAAAACTGAAAAAAGTATAAACAAAAACATAAAAATTCTGATAACATATATCTTTAGTGTGGTTAATTCCAAGCCTTAGCGTGTGTTAGCTAAAGTTTCTTCACTTAGTTAAACAATTCACAAAATTAGAAATAACAATGCTATGAACCCAGAAATAAAACTTAAAAAAATATACAAAAAGTAATTTAGATACACACTTTAAATGAATCTTAATCATACAAATCACTTTCTGGATATTTTTCTAACTTTTGTTTCTGAATTCATAGCATTACTGAATGAGAAATTAATTTTATAAATGTTTGAAACTGCTATTAATTTTCCAGAACTGCTATTAAATTTCTAGAATAATGTGCGAAGTGGTCGAGAAAGTGTAGGCAGTGGGAAGTTTTTTCGTTTGCCAGTGGGCAGTTTGAATTAATGAGTGATTGTCTTTTAATTTCCTTTTTTGCCCTTATTTGATAAGGGTATGACTATTGTCTGGAAAGTGAAATTGAAAATTTGTTATTGGAGTTTTTAGGTATTTTAAAATGTAAGATAGGTTTCACCAAAGTGATGAGTTCCCTTATAATGGAAGGATAGATATATTTCAATTTATCCAAAAATAAAAATAAGGGAAATACAAGCGAGTTAGTTGGGATCCAAATAGAAAAATGGGGTCATGGAAAGTTTATGTTACCATTTTTAATAGCCCTAAGTGGTTCTTAAGCATAATTATCGAAATCCAGATTAGGCTCAAGTTGTCGACTAATTTTAAACTTGGTTATCAGTAATTCTACAAATTCACAAAACAAACTCAAAAATCTTTATAGAATTCGAAATAAAAGGTCCAAATTTAATAAGTATAGTTCGGTTCATATTATGTACAATTAAATCTGAATCATTTATCGTGAATTCTAAATAAATTTCTCACTTCGTTTTCATAGTAAGTAGTATTCTTGCTTGGTTAATTATGGTAATCTATATAAATATATAAAAAGAGAACACCTATAAATATAAAGCTGTGTAGATTTTTTTGTATACCAAAAATGCGCTTAGTTTTTTAATACCAAAACAATTTCATTTGATTTTATCCATTAAACTCTCCCTACATTACTTTATTTAAAAATTATAACTGCTCATATTTTTAAAATATTTTGGATAACACTGATATCAAGTTTTTATTAAAATATGATATCCAATAATAAAATCTTACTTGAGAGGTGAATCCCATTAATGTTGTTGAAGCATTTTTAATTAATAATAATAGATACAATTGACTATTGAGTTTAACTCAATAGACACGACTCAAATTTAAACTAAGAAAGGTAATTATTAGATTTAAATCAAGAGGGGCATGTGTGACCATTAAAATTATACAAAAAATATGACTATTGGTACTAACGGTCACGAACCCAAGCCTATATAAAAGCTAAGGGATTGACTTAATGAAATATATAAAATTACTTTGTTCTCTCTAGTCTCTCTCTTTTTATCTTTTACTTGAAGGATTAGAAAAATTCAAAAATATTCATGCCAATCTTCGTTATATACATAATGTCGTCAGATAATAATCACTCTCTATTGGTACTGAGAAATGAAATCTAGCTTATTTGGCTTCATTTCACGGGC
>JAOTRH010035059.1:0-20687 GCA_034768845.1 Heliamphora exappendiculata
AACTTTAGATTATTAAGTATTTTCTTTTTGTCTTTTCTTTTTCTCCTTCTTTCTTCTCTATAAACTAATTTTTTATTTTCTTTTTATTACATTATAATATTATAAAATTCTTAAACTACTAATAATCAATAAAAAATACAAGAAAATAAAATATTAATGCATGGTTTATGAATATGATAATGTTATTTTTATAATCTTATGAAATAAGTAATAAATAAAATATAAAACAAATAATAAAAATTGAAAATAAATAAATAAAAAGACAAAATTAATGCATATATAATTTTTTTAACATAATTAGGCAATAAGTATTAGTCTTAGAACCACGGTTCCAAGCTGAAATTGAACTATTTTATTGGTTCGATTCAATTCAGTTTCATAATACTTACTTACGATTTAATACCAATTTTTAAATTATTAGAACTGTTCAAAATAATTTAATTCTTAATATAACTCAAAATTAAAACCAATTAATCAAATTTCATAAGCACTTCAATATCATTTGTAATATATAAATAAATAGGTAAATTACATTAATCTTCCCTCATGTTTCGGTCAAATACAGTCAACCCCACACGTTTGAAAAAATTACATTATTCTCCCTTGACATTTGTTTTTGTGTTGCACATTAACCCACGCCGTTATGCTTATGTTAGTTAACTCATATTTAACTAAAAATAAATAAAATTTTATTTTCATATTTACCCCTCTAATTACTGTTGGTGACTTATTCTACTCATTTTACCCCTCTAAGACATATTTACCTCTTTTTCATATTTACTCATTTTTTTCTTTTCACTGTAATCAATTTTTGTTCCAGTTGACATTTTTTGATGTTTAAAATAAATATATTTTGAAAATTTGAGTCGTTTATTTTATTATTCTTAATTTATATATTATTATTTAAAAAAAATAAATTGATCGAATATCGTTAACTCTATTAACAAATCACATTTACGTTAATAAAAGTATATTATAATATCTATTTTTTTATTTTTTTATTAATAAAAATATAATTTGTTTTGACAGTTAACGATATTCGATTAATTTAATTTTTTACGATAATAATATATAAATTAAAAATAATAAAATAAACGATTCAAATTATAAAAATATATTTTAAATTTGTGATTCTTCCTCTTCAAATCATAAAAACAGTTCTATATTTTGCCCCAAATCTCATTTCTGGTTCTTCTTCTTTCTTAAACATTTGTGGGTTTATGCAAATACCGAGCAAATCTCCACAGAAATTAAACTCTTTCTTCTCCCAACCTCTCTCTCTCTCTCTCTCTCTCTCTCTCTCTCTCTCTCTCTCAGCTTCAGCTTCAGCTTCAGCTTCAACTTCTCCCAACAAATTGAAATATGTTCTAGGAATGGCTGGCCGATGCCGCCAGCGGCGCCCAACACGATGACTTCTGGGTGGAGTGTGGTGCGATGGTGGTGGTGGCACTGTGATAGGGTGGTGGAGGCGACATGGTCAGAGAGAGAGAGAGATACAACATGGGATTCCATCCCACAACGAATTGAAGCTCAGTGACAGTGATGGTGTGTGCGGAAGGGTGGTATCACAGCAGTGATGGTGTGTGCGGCGGTGGCGTGGTGAGAGAGAGAGAGAGAGGGAGAGATGGAGAGGGAGATAGAGTATATATCTATATTATTGGAGGACAATTTCATTCTCAAGATTATTGGAAGAAATTCAACGTCATAATAAAATATATGCATGCTCAGAGATCCAAAAAATATATTTTTATTAACTTTTAATAATTACAATAAGCAGAATTTACAGGAAACGAAATACATAAATTAACATGAACAGAATATACATATTGAGTCCTGCAAACGCAATTTCCTTATGAATGATTCACCGCCTACCGAGGGTATTGTAGGTTTTCTACCGACATCACTCTTTCAGAATAAAACGGCTAACACGATCTTTGGAACACCATCAAGGATCGGCTACGAACGTATCACATCTACCTTTCTATCTCTTACTCTCACAGCTTTGGGATCTATCTGTATCTTTTATTTGGTTCTTACCTTACTGCTGTATTTTTCTCTTTCTCTGTTTCAAAAAACTGAATAGGATGGCAGCTTATATAGACTTTCTATTATGGAGGGAGTTACAGGAGAATCAATAACAATTCAATGGTATTGATTCTCATAATTCATTTGCCAATTGAATTGGCCAATTCAATTGCAAATAAATTTTGATATTAAATTTTGAAATTTAATGACCATTTAAATTCACAAAATTTCAACATATATATACACATATACATATAGAGAAGAGAGAGATGATAGAGAGATAAAACGAGAGAGATAGAGGGAGATAGACCGACGGTGGAAGTTGCCGAAGGAGGCGCCAACGACGATGGATAGTGTCATCAGGGGTGGTGTGGCCTGGCGGTACTAGTGTCACAGTTGAGGGAGAGGGAAAACGACTTGCGATAGAGGAATCCAAGACAATGAGATATAGAGGAGATAGAGATGAGAGACAGACAGATTGGGGCGAGTGGGGTAGAGAGAGAGAGAAAAGAGTTATTTTTTTTATTTAAATTTTTTTATTAATGCCATTTAAAAATAATTAACGTTAAAAGAGCATAAATTAATTTTTCTAAATGTTTGTATTTGATTGTATTTAATTAAAATTTTAGAAAAATTTAGTGTAATTTATTCTAAATAAATTACTGCATGTGTATGTGTCAGAATTATATTGATGTATGTGTCATAAATATTTGGTGCATGGTGACATCATCTTCCATGGTGACCACTAGAAAGTTTCAAATGAATGGACTGGGAACTAAAGACGAGTGGTGTTTTGTACGGTTTAAAGTAGTAATTTATATATTATTATAATTTGTAATAAAAATTATAAATATTTAATAAAAATAATAATATATAGTTAAAATAGTAATAAAATAGTAATAAAATTTAGCAAAAAATTTAAATATTTAAAAAAATTTATAACTTATAAATTATAAAAAATTAAAAATTATAAATAATAATTTTGTCAAATACCCCTACAATATTAAAGACTTGTGAGATTAACTTATTCGAGTTACATAATATTTTTAAATAGCCAGTACTAAAAATAATAAAAAAAACAGATTAATATTATAATTACTACTATAATCATACAATAAGATCATCCAAAAATTTAGAAAAATTTCAATTTCTATAAAAACATGGTAGGTAATTTTTGTAAAGTTTTAAATCTTGGTTTCTCAAATAAAAGGAGATATTTATATTTATACATATTTTTTATGATCTAGTCTCAGCTTCCAAACCTCATGGCAACTTCATTGAATCTTTAACCATGCTATCATTTGGTTAATCTCTAGTAATTTACTAGACTATATTGGTGTGTTGTACCCATTTATTTTGTTGATGAAAGAAAAATAAAAAATAAAAGAGCAAATCGATCACAACCTTTTGCATTCTAGGATCGCTTTATTTTGTTTACTCTTTTATTTCGATTCATTCATGGATTCTAGTGTCAAAATTTATACTCAATTTTATGTGTAGAATTTTTTTTTGTTTCGTTTCTATATAGATTACTTATTCAGCTCAAAATGCTTATCGGGAAACAATTTTTTAAAAAAAATTAGAACCTTTTGTCGACCAAAAATTTTTGTTGCGACGAAAATATTTAGTCTGCAAGAAGTTTTGAGGACTAAATAATGACATTTGTTAACCAAATATTTAGCTGCCAAAAGTATTTTTTCTTGTAGCATATTACTTTGAGTTTTGACAAATACAACCTGTTTACCTTTTAAATTTATATTGATAATATAAATAAAAAATAAAAACTTTGATAAAATGATTGCAATAGTTCATTAAAAACAAATATAAGTAAAAATAAATTTAATTTATTGACTTATTTTTATTTTTTAATTTTTTTTATCATTTAGCCCACTTTTGGAATGTCAATAAAGCTTGATTTTTAAGAAGTTTACATTTTAAAAAAAGTAAAATTGTTTCGGATAAATTGTTTAGAATATTATTTTTTATTTTGCTTTCTGTTGAAATGTTTAAAATATTTTTACTTTTTATTTTTAAGCTTTAGTATTTGAAAATTGACATAATTTTTATATTTTTCAGAATAGAGTTAATTTTTCAATTGATGTATTATAGTCATTTTACTAAAAAAAATTAAAATATTTAAGATGCATCTAAGTTTTTTCTTTAGAGTTGGTTTTGGGGGTGTGGGTGTTGGCTTTGGGTGGTTTTGGCTTCTGTTTATTTTATTTTATTTTATTTTATTTGACTTTTTTCCTCTTTTGTGTGCTTTTTTTTTTTGGGTTAACGCTTCGTTAATTGTATTTTATTTAGGCTTTAGATTTACTCCCTTAAAATGTAAGTCTAAAACTTTTTTATTTAGGTGGTAGCTATAAAAAAAAAATTTACCAATTAAAAAAAAGTTTTTTCTTTAGAAAAAAAGTAAAAAAAAGTTAGTTAACTTTTTAAAAGTATCAAACACTGCAACTTAAGAAATGAATTTTTGTAAAAAAAACTAAGTTTTTAAAAATATCAAAGAGGGGCTTTGGCCCTACACGTCCCAAACATGCTATTTTTTAAAATAAAATAATTATAATATTTTTAATTAAAAAATAAATTATACTCTCAATAATAAAGAAATTCATACTAATACCCCAGATACTAAATTTTTTAAAAAGATAAAAATATGTTAGATATTTTATTTTAAAAAAAAAACTACCCTGGTATAGAAAAAGGTGAGTGCACGTGCAGCCATGTGGTCCTCGCACAGAAGGTTTGCAATTATAGCGAGGACGGGACGGAACGGGGGCTAGGGTGTAATTTGAGTCTAGCCTGGTCCGATCGTAGATCGAATGGGTCAAGTTTGATCTGGACTCAATGGGTTTTTGATAATTTTTTAGGTTTAGGTCGGGTTTTTTGGTTAAGGAATCGGCTCAGGCTTTAGGGGTTACAGGGCTCGGGTCTCAGATCCGAGCTTTTGGACGGGCTTGAACGGCCCAATTCATTTTTTTGGTTTTTTTTATTTTTTTAATTATTAAAATTTATTATAATATATAAATTTATTATATTATATAAGTTTATTATATTATTAAATAATATAAGTTTTTTACTATATGATTAATAAACTAATTTATATAATAATTATAAAAAAAGTGAAACAGTGTGTGTATGTTTAAACCGTGTGCGTGTGTGTTTAATTTGGAACAGTGTGTGTGTTAAATAGTGTGGTGTGTGATGCGTTTATTTTTAGGAATCTGTTTGATTTCTTATAATTAGATTCAAATATTTTTAAATAAAAATGCTATAATGATTAAAAAAAAGTGGTCATAAAAATTTTATAAACTTCAAATAAAATTTTAGATTTTTCTAACATGGAATAAAAGAAAATTTTAACGAGAATAAAGAGTAATAAAATAAATTAAAATAACAAAATTTTCTCATATTGAAAAACTTTTAAGAGTTTTAAATTATTTAAACATAAGCATTTTAACTTAAAAAATTTATGAGAAAAATAAAATAAAAATAAGATTTTCTTACAAAACTATGAGTAGTATACTAAAACAAGTATATTATATTATTTGTTTATTTGTGTATTATATTATATTATAGTTTATTTGTGTATTTGTTTTTAAAATTTAAGTTATTAATAAGTTTATTATATTATTTGTTTTTAAATTTTAAGTTTATAGTTTATTTGTGTATTTACTAATTTGTGTATTTATTTTTAAATACAAAAATTTATAACCACTAATTTTAAATATGAATAAAATTTATAACCACTCATTTTTGTGCATCACACGTCAATATTACAGTCCCTTCACAGCCCCTCGGGCCGAGCCGGCCAGGCCCTCGGGCTTGGGAGGTGCGGCCCAGGCTCGGCCCATAGACAGTGGCAGGCCGGACCGGGCCCGGCGACGGGTTGGCCTGGGCTTCTACAGTGGCAGGCTTCGAGTGGATTTCGGACATCCGTCGGATCTCGGGCTATTTTTACACCCATAATATTGTGGGTTTTACATACATATGGATAGTTAATTGAGTAAGTCGTTTTTTATGGTTGATTTTGTTGTTGGTCTAATGTATATCGAACAACTGTTAAGTAAATTGTCCTATGGTTCTCTCGGTGGTAGATAATAGCATAATGCTATTAAAAGTATTTTAATATCATATACTTTTGGGGGTGAGTTTATCATTTTTATAAATATTAATATATTTTGCACAAATAAACATATATGCATTATTTATCTATTATTCAACGATTATTGAGTGGTAGTTAAGCATTTTCTTTTAAGTAAATACCAATTTTATCCAAGTTCATGCCAAGATTCCCAATACAAAATCAGGCAGAAGATTTGGAAAAAGGCAAAATGTTCCTGCAGATGAGAAATACCCATGATTAGTTAAGGTTTGCACAATTGGTAAACCTCAATAAATTATTAACAAGCACAAGAGCCTTAATACAGTTATACATTCTTCTGTTCCTTTTGATGTATATAAAATTCCAAATCCTTCCATTGACTCTCATGCTAGCTATTTCTTGAAGGACTTTTGTGCCAGATGATTTTCTACTCACATTGGCATTTTCTCTTCTTCTGGGTATTTGAGTAATATTCCCCCAAAGTCATGACCACTCTCAGCTATTTGGATTTGTATTTGGATATAAATTATAAAGGCAATGCAGTACTATTGAAATCAATGGGAAATGAGGGGTAGCTTCCTTTTCTCTTCAGAAAAAAAAGAACTTATTTTCAAATTCGGATTATGATTCTCTCCATTACCTTTATATAATCATACTTTTACTACATATTCAAAATTACATAATTTTTTTTTGTTTTTGTAAAAACTTGAGTTAATAGAACTATGCCATTTTATATTAAATAAAATTTTGTAAAAACTAAAGACTTCATATATACTATGTGTTGTAAAAAGTTCAATTAATAAAATTATATTATTTTATGTTAATAAAGTTTTGTTAAAATTTAAAACTTTATAATATAAAATGACACATATTTTGATGCAATGAAGGCCCCAATTTCATAGAGGTAATGGAGGGATCGTGATGGATCCCTCAAATTTCTACCAGCCCCTTCCCAACCCCTTCTATCAAAATTACGTAATTTTGTTTTGTAAAAACTTCAGTTATTAATAAAACTATGTCATTTTATGTTAAATAAGATTTTTTAAAAATTAAAAACTTCATGCTGTGTATTGTAAAAGGTTCAGTTAGTAAAATTTTATGTTAACAAGGCTTTGTTAAAAGGGAAATTTTGCGTTTAGTCATTCTTTTGATGCTAGTGCTAGATTTAGTCTCAATATTTTTTTAATAAATTAGGTCTCATCAGATTTAAAATTATTTTATTATATCTAATATACCCCTATTAAAGATATTATTATTTTTGATTTAAAATCTTTTCAAAATTTTTTCAAACATGGTGTATCTCTTAAATCAAGCAAAATCTCTGTCTCTCTCTCTCTCACATGCAAATGATACATTTTCAAAACTATTTCACTATACATATAAATCTAGTACATTTTAAATCCACAAAATTATTATTTTTGATATATGTTTCAACTTATCACAATCAAATGTGACCACGGATACATTTATCAATAATTAGTGAAAATATTTTCATAAAGAACGTAAATCACCGATATATTTCAACTCCAGTTCATTATGCATATGCTACTGATATATTTATCAGTATTAAGTATCTGTTACTATATCTTCTTATAACATAGTTTTGAATTGATAAAATATATCAGTAGTTTAGGGGAGCTGTGTGTATTTAGCAATAACATATAACTGATAATTGTATCAGTGTTTAACAAATAAGTGCTTTTAAAATTGTTCAACACAGAATTTGTTACTGATAATTGTATCAGTTGCACACGGATTGTATAGAGAATATGTATCAAAGAAATCATTGTTGTTGGTGAAGAAGAAAGAGAAAGTGGGGCGGCGGCGAACTAGAAACACTATGTTAGAGAGATGGTGGTGGATCAAATCTCGTGCAAATCAGAGAGAGAGAGAGAGACAGAGTTAACAAGCGGTGGCGACGGCAAGATCTGGAGTCGGTGATCTAGATCTGGTGGTCGACGAAAGTAAGGAGCGACGACGACGAGGAGATATGAGTTGGTGGTCTAGATCTAGAAGGTAGGCGCCGGCGAGAAGCGGCGGCGATGGCGAGAAGCGAAGACGGTGGCACGAAGTGGCCAACGTCGACTGATCTGGAAGTAGCGATGACAGAGGATGAGGAGCCGACAGAGGAGGGACAGCGGAGGAGAACTAGCAGAAGGCGACAGAGGAGGGGCATCGGAGGATGAAATCCCAAGTGATCTTCCATGATCTCTTCTCTACATATTTTTCTATTTAGGACTGTAAGAGAGAAAAATTATACTTTTATCGTGATTTTAGATGAATTTTCAGCTAATACAATCATATTTAAAGAGAAAATATATCACCGATTGTCAAAGGTTATATTAGACCAAAAATTCAAGAATTTTTAAAAAATGACTAAATCCAATAAAAAAATATTGGTGGGACTAAAACTCTTACGTACTTCTAAAATGAGACTAAGACTCAATTAACTCTTGTTAAAATTGTAAATTTAATAATATAAAATGTCTTAATTTTGAAGTAATGAAAGTCTCCATTGTATAATGTAAAATGGATGGATCATGTAAAATAAAGAAGAGAATATTTTGCATTTGAATGAATTTTTATTGAATAAGAAGATGTAGTTTTATATACAAGAGGTTATCTCCAATCATACTAATCATACAAGTGGCTTCCTACAATTATGCTAATCATCCAAGAGCCTCCCTACAATCATACTAATCAATTCTAGGTAATTTAAAAGAAATTGAATACAATATATATATAACCTATGAATATTAGGATATTATTGACCTTCTCAACACTCCCTTTCATGTTGGAGAGTGAATGTCAAGAACTCCCAACTTGCGTACCATAGTTGAAATTTTTTTCTTTCCCAATGGTTTCGTGAACACATCCGCAAGTTGATTTGCTGAAGCAACGTATTTGGTTACAACTGAACCGTCTTGTATTTTGTTGCGAATAAAATGACAATCCATCTCTATATGTCTGGTTCATGAAAAACGAGATTAGTTGCTATGTGTAAAATTGCTTTGTTATCGTAATATAACAATGCCTGTTGCAAATGCAATATTCGTTAATCTTTTAACAACGAGCGTAGCCAAGATATTTCACAGTATGTTCCCGTCATGGCTCTATATTCGGCTTCCGCTGAGGAGAGAGACGATTTTCTACCTCTTTGTCCGCTAAGAAATAAGAGAAGATTCCAAAAAAATACAGTAGATTTTCTGCCTCTTTGTCCACCAAGAAATAAGAGAAGATCCCAAAAAAACACAGTACCTCGTGGTGGAGCTACGAGATGTCGGACAACCAGCGCAATTTGAATCCAAAAAGGCTTGCAAAGATAAATTATTCTGAGAACGGAAAAACAAACCCTATCTTGGAGTACTTTTCAAATAACACAACACACGCAAGGCAGCTTCCATATGTGGTTTGCATGGTGCATGCATGAATTTGCTTAACACATGTACTGAATAAGTGATATTCGGTCGGGTAATAGTCAAATAAATCAAGCGTCTAACAAGTCACTTATATTGAGATGGATCTCTAAGCAATTCACCTGCATCCGAGAGTTTTATGTTTTGCTATATGGGAAAGTTCATAGGTTTAGCACCCAAAAACTCACCATCCTTTAGAGTTTTCGAAGTGTATTTTCGTTGTGAGATGGAAATATCTTTCTTTGATCGGGAAACTTCAATGCCTAGAAAATATTTCAAATCACCCAAATCTTTAATCCGAAAATGACTACGTAGAAATTGCTTAAAAGCAAATATGACAGTGAGATCATTACCCGTAATAAGAATGTCATCAATATATATCAACAAAGCTGTAAAGGATTTTTTTTTCTGACATGTGAACAACGAGTAATCTGCTTTGGATTGAACAAATTTGGCGACCTGGATAGCTGTAGAGAACTTGGCAAACCATTGACGAAAAGCTTGCTTTAAGCCATATAATGACTTATTGAGGCGACACACCAGATTCTCTCTCTGTTGTGGAAGACCAAGAGGTAGAACATGTAGATTTCTTTATGGAGATCACCATGAAGAAAAGCATTGTGGGCATTAAGTTGGTGAACAACCCAATTTTGGGTAGCAGCCAAAGCCAATAAACAATGAACAGTAATCATTTTGGCAGTGGGAGAAAAAGTGTTATGATAATCGATATCTTCCATCTGTGTGTGTCCTTTTGCAACCAAATGAGTTTTGTAACCCTCAATAGTACCATCTGAGTGACGTTTGATTTTGTAAACCCAACAACAACTAATAGGCTTCTTGCCAGGAGGAAGAGAAGTGAGAGACCAAGTATGGTTGGCTTTTAAAGCGGCCAATTCAGATTGCATCGCTTCTTGCCAATGGGAATGAGAAGCTGCTTCGATATAAGAGGTAGGCTTAATGTCTTGACTGACTGTACCAATAAAGGAGCGATGCTGTGGTTAGTAACGATGATACTAGATAAAATTACAAAGATGATACTGTGTACCTTTCTGGGAACCAGATGACGAAGGTGACAATTGGTTGGGAGACGTTTCTTGGTTTCAAACATAATCACGTAAAGCCGTGGGAGGGACATGAGGCCGTTGAGAACGGCGTAAGGCTGGTGTAGGAGGAGGACTAGCAAGAGTGAGCTGAAGATTACCCAAAGGAGAAGGTGGATCCGAAGGTGAAACAGGCGAAGCTGATTCTAGAGATGTCGGTGTATGGATCGGTTCTGGTGGTGGAGTTGGTTGGACGGGTGAAAAGGGTTCTAAAGGGGAAGGGTTGGACACAAAAAGAGGAATAACGGGTGCTGAATCTGGGGAAAAGGGATGGAGTGGACTCATAGGAAAAAATATTTTCATGAAAAACAATATCACGACTAGTGAACACTTGATGTGTTGCAATGTCATAGAGCTTGTAAGCTTTCTGACCAATTGGATAACCAATAAAAACACAACGTTTGACTTGAGGAGCGAATTTATGAAGAACATCCACATCAGTAGCATATGCACGACATTCGAAAATCCTAAGATGAGAATAAGAAGGAATCTTACCATAGAGCCGTTCAAAAGGAATTTGGTGAGAAAGAAGAGGTGTGGGCAAATGATTAATTATATGGACGGCAGTGAAGACACATTCTACCCAAAATCGTAAAGGGAGATGGTCTTGAAAGCGAAGGGCTCGAGCTGACTCAAGAATGTGGCGATGTTTGCGCTCAATAACTCTATTTTGTTGAGGGGTATAGACACAAGAATGTTGATAAGTTATGCCATTTTGTTTGCAAAATTCTCACATAGGAAAGAATTCCCCCCATTATCAACTTGAATGTTAGCTATGGATGCACTGAATTATGTTTGGACAAAAGAGAAAAAATTAGCAAGTAAATGCTGTGTTTCACTTTTGTGATGCATAAAAAATACCCGCGTGAATCTAGAATAGTTATCTACAATAGTCAAAAAATATTTAGCACCAGAAAGAGAAGCAATTTTGTAAGGGCCCCAAATATCACAATGAATTAATTCAAAAAGTCTAACAGATGAAATTAAACTTGTAAAAAACGAAAGCCGACTCTGTTTTGCAAGGGCACAAACATCACAAGCATTATTGGACTTGAAAGGAAAATTTAAGAAATTCTTGGCCATAAAATCTAATCTAGAGGAAGATAAATACCCTAATTGGCGATGCCACAAGTCGGTGGAGGAGGTGGCTTGAGAACAGGAAGAACGGTGAGCAATAGCTGCTGGGGATCGAATTTTATGTTTTGCTTTCTCCGATACTACTGCAACCAAGTAATAAAGTCCGTCTCGTGTTTCACCCAAACCAATCGTCGTTCTCGTCATTAAGTCCTGTAGAATACACCAATGAGGGAAGAAGGTTACCGAACAATTAAAATCTCTTGTAACTTGACTCACAGACATTAAATCCACCTTAAAAGATGGAACACCTAGCACATTTTCCAAAAAAATAAATGAATTCAAGGGTAGAGTCCCAATAGATGTAATCGGAGCCTAGTCTCCACTTGGCATAACAACAGGTGGCAAAAGGATGTTCTCTCTATTGTTGACAAGTAAAGTTGGAGATGAAGTGATGTGGTCTGTGGCACCACTATCAATAAGTAATTGATGGAGGCGCAACGATTCTTGAGACAAACTTGAAGAGGCACTAGCAACATTCGGCTTAAGATTGGCAAATTGTGATGTCCCTTTTCTATGCACGATGGATAATATTTGCTAAATTTACAAATCAGAGAGCCCATTCGTTATTTGCAAATCAAAGAGCCCATTTGTTACTGACTGCATTTCCTGCATCATTGGTTCCTCCTTGACATTATTGACTGAAGACTAATGGGTAGTATTATGCTTAAAATGAGTGCCCCCTTGATTAGACCTGTTTGATGCATGTTTTGGGTGTCCTGGTGGATACCTATTCAACTTCTAGCATATGTCTCGCACATGATGGTCTTGATCACAATAAGAGCAATGTAAAGGGTTTTTGATGAGATGAGTTGGAACGAGAAGAAGAACCTTGTCCATATTGAACAGCCAGAGCTATTGACTCATCTCTTCGAACAACTATGGATGAGGTCTCTGTTATCTTACGTGTAGCGCCCAAGCTTTGCTGCTTCTCTTTTTTTACAATGGAAGAGTAAGCCTGTGCAACATTAGGTCGTGGATTCATCAATTGGATCTGCGCTTGGATTGCACTATAGGACTCATTGACTCCCATGAGAAATTGCATCAATCTACGTCTCTTATGGTCCGCCCCACAAGAGCAAATAATGTCATTATAGGATCCCAGTTCATCCCATAATTTTTTTGGCTTTGTGTAGTAAGCCGCAACAATCATCTGATCTTGAGCAAGATAAGCGATGTCCCTCTAAATCTGAAAAATACGAGGGGCATTGCTTTGAGAAAAATGATCCCGAAGGTCTTTCCATACCTCCTGGCAGTGGTCGAAAAAATAATGCTATCTGCATGATCTGGTGTGAGTGAATTGAGAATCCAAGATAGGATCATATTGTTGCATTTTTTTCATGATGCATAGTTGTCTGGTTTGGTAGTGACAAGTGGCGCTCTGATGGTCCCATCTATGAAACCCAACTTGGATTTGGCATTCAAAGAGATGATCATGGTTCTACACCAGGTCGAATAATTGTCCCACTTGAGGGGCTTTGAAACAAGCACCATTCTAGGATGGTCAAAATGGTGGAAAAAATATGGATTGGCGGCATCAAGTTTGCCTCCATTAGAAGATTGCTCGTTTGTCATGATGATCGAAAACGGCAATAAAAGAGGCAAAAAATAAAACAAGGTAGAGAGCTAGAGTATTGTTCTCCACTTTGATAGCATGTAAAATAAAGAGAGAATATTTTTCTTTTGATTGAATTTTTATTGAATAAGAAGCTGTAACTTTATATACGAGAGGTTCCCTACAATCATGCTAATCATACATCCTATAATCATGCTAATCATCCAAGAGGCTCTCTACAATCATTCTAATCAATTCTAGGTAATTTAAATACAATTAAATACAATACAATATATATATATATATATATATATATATATATAACCCATAAATATTGAAATATCATGACCTTCTCAACAGTTCATGATTCCTCAACTTCTATTATATATATATATATATATAACCCATAAATATTGAAATTTCATTAGCCTTCTCGACAGTTCATGATCTCTCAAATTCTATTCTCTCTCTCTCTATATATATATAATCCATAAATATTGAAATATAATTGACCTTCTCAACATATTATGATCCCTCAAATTCTACCAACTCCCCCAAGAAAGAATCAAACAAGATTAAGAGAAAAAAACAATGAAAAACTCTCCACTATTCACGAATGATTTCATTTTTTTACTAAAAAAATATTCCATTTGTTTTATACAATAGAATCTGTATGCTGTTCTCCATTCAAGGCTAAAACCAAAAATAAAAAATAATAATAAAAAAAAAACAATGCTGTTCATGCACATACGGAAGGCATCAACAATTAATAATGCATTTGTCCTTCATTGGATTCAATATGCATTACTGAGACCAGAATAAGGACAAAATATGAAAAATGATTTGAAGTTAATTAAAATAGACCATATAATAATAATAATAATAATAATAATAATAATAATAATATGAGAGTATGAATTCATTAAACACAAATTCTTTTTTACCATACTATAATCGTTTGTATAGGAAATAACGTATAGAAAAAACGTGTATCAATATTTTTTAATGACTTGTTCATATTCGTAACTAAATGTATTCTTATTATCAACCAGAGAGTTGAAGGGGAGCACGCGAAGAGCGTCTTTTTTAAAACTACCAAAATTTCACCATATTAGACGTACATACTTGCAGTTAAACACGAAGTGGAGCAATTTTTCGCAACCGTTTAGATGTATGTACTTGCAATTAAACACGAACTAGGGCAATTTTTTATGGCCGTTTAGACTCGAAGCTGGCCGTTGCTTAGAGAACAGGTCTCTCCCTTTTTGACTTGCAATTAAACATGAACCGGAGCAATTTTTGCAGCCGTATGTACTGGAGCAATTTTTTTGCAGCGGTACATGCTTGCAATTAAACACGAACTGGAACAAGTTGTTAATGGCAGCGGCTACCATCTTCTTCTTCCTCCTTTGACATCACATTATTATTTTTAAATATGCCATTGTTACTATTTTTTTGTCACTAAAAAAATTGTACAAGAGTTGCATTATTAATGCAGGTCTTGTACGACTTTTTGAATGACACAACTTGATCATAAACTTAAAAGTCAAAAAACTCACTTTGTAGCTTTTGCTGTGACTGCCTTAAATCCAACTTGAACTATTCTTATAACTTGTTTCATAACCTTGTTTAGCACTCATTTGACCTGATTAATGGCATATATATGATTCTGACTTGTTTTTATTATACTATGAGAGGACCTGTATCTTAGGTCAATTAAACGATCGTTTAAAGCTTTTATGTTCGATAAGGCCCCGAATTTGTCAAATTTTTCTTTATGATATGCACTATTATGTATATCAGTTTAAAAATTAAATTAAATTAAAAAAAATTTAAAAAATATTTATGAGATTTAATAAGATCTTTAATAATGCATACTATTATACATAAATCTTTAAAAAGCTATTTACAAAGTACAAAAAAAATTTATGAAGCCCACTAATAAAATAGATAAGGCCTAATTTAATTAAATTAAGAAAACATACTTAGTAATCTTTTAAATAAAAAATAAAGTAAAATACAACATTTCATTTGATCTTTTAAAATCAAAGAATATGCTCGAGATTAGCTAAAACACTTTGCATTAATATTGCAATAGTGACCTTTAATTTTCTTATATTACTGGTAATTAAATGTTAAACTTTTTATTATTTTTCTATCTTACAATTAATTTATTGATCTCTCTCTAGATCTCTTGGCAATTTTTTTGTTAGATCTATTATTTCACAAAAAAATTAAGTGGATAATCATTTTTATCAATTGGAAACGATTTTAAAAATTGATTATAAAAATTTAATCAATAATTTTATATATTGAAAAGCAAAAAAATAAAAATAAAATTAAAAGTAAGAGGTCTTGATTGAAAAATTTTGCCTAAAGCCCTTGAAACCGTCGAGCTGCATATATTAAGTAATTTTTTGACCCATTGGCTCAGTAAGAATTAATAGTTTTTAATCCCTCAGACCCTGTTCTTGATTCAATGTGGAGACGCAAAGCTTTAAAATTTTCTTATAAAGGGATATTTACGGCCCTTAAGATCTCGTTGCTTGAGAGTTCTGAATATTGATGGCTTATTATATTTTCTTTCTTCATAATATTTTTCTGTGAATCTTTGCCTTCGCACGTAAATTTATAAGTCAAATTATGTAATTTGTTCTTTGAAATGTATGTTGTTATTTTATCGATTATTATCGTTTTATAGTTCCATCGTCGTAACACTTTTTTCTCCAAGTGCCAATATAAAAGGACAAAATTATCCTTTTAAAATATTTGTAAGTTAATTCAAATACATATCAATGGGGGAAAATGTTGTCATTTTGGTTACTAAGAATGTTAAGTTAACAAAAGTATTATCTTTTTTTTTTTTTTTTTTGTAATATTTTGATTTAAAATACAAAAATATTATAAAAAAAAAATCAGTTTTACTTAACCGTACGGAACAAAGGCAATAAATAAACTTGTCTCTCTTAAATCACATTCCACTTATAGAACTACTGTCCATAAAGCAAATCATATATATATATATAGAGATGAACGCAAGATTTTAATTTATGGGTGAATTATTTTTGAAAACTTTTAGGAAAGTATATATTAAAATTTTAAAATATCTTAGAGGGGCGAACTTATATAATTATAAAATATTTTGAACTAATGCTATTATAATAGTGAGTTTTTTCAAAATCTTGAAGAGGCGGCCACCCAATCCGTCCTCCCTTGGGTTCATCTATATATATATATGAGTTCGTTTGACAACTGTTTTTAAATTAAATTTTTTACTTTAAGTTACTTGAAGTTAAAAAGTTAAAAAATTCGTTTGGTTGGGATATGTGTGGCGTTTAAGCCAAATGCTTAAAGTAATTTTAAGTTAAAAGATAAAATTTTTTATTTAAAGTTGCTATAATTTCATAAAATTTATTTTTAAATAATTTTATATTCAATATGTATTTTGTTTGATAGACTTTGACAAGTAAATTTCAATCATATAGTTTTTATAAAAATGGATATGTATTGTAAAAATTATGATATTTTTAAAACATATAAAAAAGTTAGGTAAAAAGCAAAAAAAAAGCTAAAAGCCTTTGTGTTAGAAAATGAGACTTTTTAGCTTTTTAAACTTTTAAACAAAAAGAAAAAAAAAACCAATTTTAAGACGATTGCCAAATAAGAGCTATATATATATATATATATATATATATATATATATATATATATTATAGTTTTGACACAAAATCTCTATATAAATACCAAAAATGACGATCGAAGAAATGTTTAAAATTTTAAATTAAATGTTTTTTTTGTGGCTGTGAGGAAATATTTCACGAAAATGACCATTTTATTGTGATTTTTTATTTTATAGTTACCCTCAACATATTCTGAATACAATAATAATATGATGACCAATTTATTTTTATCAAATATTGTTTATTAAATAATTTGTCATTATGTATATGGAAAACAAACATGCGCAGTGGGTTCCAATAAACTACCATAATGGTGACACTTATAATGATAAATAAAATTTAATAAAATAAAATAATTATTGTAGCATTATTGTTCCGAATATTGAAATATAATTGTCTCGTAATCATCGTATCATATGATAATAAAAATATAAAGAATAATGGTACTAATTTCCTTGTGTATTAACTTGTCACTTATCCCTTGTTCTGACATTTATATATCAAGTTTCCTTAACCTCAAGGGCTAATCCTAGGCACAAGCACATGAAGTCAGTTGTTTTAGATTTTAAAAAATAAAAATAAATACAAGGGTCGCAATTTTTGGTATATATATATATATATATATATATAAAAGTTTAATCGTGTTTGTTTGATGCCTAAATTTGTAATTTTTAGTAGTTAATTTAGATTTTTTTGCTTGACTTTTACAATATTTTCATAATGAAACATTTTAGTTGAATTACAACTATAGTTTGATCATTGCATTCTAGTTTTTGATAATTAATTTAAGATTTACCCGTCATGCTTTTTTTTTTTTTTCTTTATGTTTGATAGATTTGTATGTAACTATTGAAAGTAAAGATATTTTACATAATGTAAATATTTTATCAAAAAATTTTTTTTTAGTTCGTGAAAATGATCAATATATAGAATCAAGCCAAGATCAAATTAAAATTCCGAGCACTCGACGACCAATTTTTATTCCACCCGAGAAAAATTTAGTGCCGATTTTCATTCGGTTCGAATTTTTTTTTATACGTCTTTATTACAAGATGTCCTTGCTGATTCATACAAGATTTCACGTGTCTCATGCTACTTGAGTTAGAGCGTAAGCTAATAATACTTTTGACAACTGGACTTTCATCATTTACGGTGCAGTACTCTACTGCGTCGCCAAGAGTACGATACTTGTATTGCTCTCTCATAATTCTGTTTTTACAGTTTAGGCGGCTCTTATTTTGCTCATGTCGCTTAACTATTTGAATTTTGTGATGAAATAATTTAGATTTAGATCATTATCATATTTTGGTCGTTAACTTGAATGCATTAGTAAAATTTGTAAAATATATATATTCGACGCTTACAATTTGAATAAGAATATAAAATTGACACTTCTAAATGGGTGAGTATCCATCTAATCTTGTGAAAATCTTGGTAATAGCAGTGATTAATGAATCATTATTCTTTAGTTAAGCTATCATATTAAAAAAATATATAATTCTAATGAATAAAGGAAATATATTGTAACGGTATATCTTTTAAATTTTTTTGTATTTTTTTAAAGAAATTATTTTTTATTTTTTAAAGAAATGATTTATTTTTTTGATTTTTTAAAATGAGTTTTACTTTTTATTATAATTTGAAAAAATATAAAAGACTAATTTTAAATATAAACTTTAAGTCCCATAAAATTCAGGACCGACCTTAGTAAGGTGCTGTTTAGCATATTCAAAAAGATTAACTTTTAAGTGATTTAACTATTTTAGAAAAAAAAGAGAAAAAAATTAGTGTTTGGAATAATTTTTTTTGAATAGTTTTTTTTTGGTTAAAATTTTTAATATGCATTTACTTTTTACTTTTAAATTATATTATTTGAGATATTAACATGAATTTTTTTATTATTAATGATAGAATTGACTTTTTAATTAAGGGCATTATAATCATTTCACTCAAAAAAAAAATTAATATATTTTTGATGTGTACATGCTTTAAAAAAAAAAGAAATTAATAAATTTAAAAAAAATTAAACAGTATAACTTAAAAGTTAAATAATTTATTAAAAAAAAACTTTTAAAATAGGCCAAATAGGTCCTACGAGCATAGACACATCCCATCCGATAATGAATGTATATATAAAATGAGGGCCCTCCATATTCCACACGGTGGATTCCTGTAATTATCTCCCATGCGGGCCTCCTCATCATCTCTCTTGGGCTAAGGAATTATCCTGTACTCTCGGAATATTATATAACATTACTTATATAATATTCATATTCACTTATATAGCAAAAAATACTTTAAATAAAATAAAATTATTCTACTCATGTTAGATAAGTAAAAAATAAATGTGACCATTTAGTGTGCATAACGGTGGTACTGTTTAGCATTACTGAAATTAATAATTTAATTTAGAGGTTGTATCTTGTAACACAAGTTGTAATTATTTGGTAAAAATTATAAATTTATAGCTGAAATAGAAAAAAATATAAGTATAAGTTGTAACAAAAATTATAAGTGTTTGAAAAAATTTATAATTTATAATTAAAATTAATAGTAAAAAATTAAAAATTACTAACAATAACTTTATCAAATACCCTCAATATATTTCTATTTATAAAAAAATATTAGTATACAATAACACCTAGCATTAGGGGAACACCTAATAATTTTCCCTCGTGAGCTTATCTTACGGAGGTGTATGAGCTGTTCATGAAAGTCAACCATGGAAGCATGTTTGTTCCACTTCTTCTTAATTTATTTATTACTTGGTCCATGTTAATTATTTGTCGGCGTAACCGTTATTTCTAGTTTTTTTTTTTTAACCATTTAACTTAGGTTTTTTTTTTAATCATGAATTAACTAACTCTCGAAGTCCAGAGTATTAATTTGATGGTCGCGGAGTATTAATTGATGGTTGCATGGTATGATTGAAATATTAAAAACACGAATTTTAGGTCCTCTTTGGATTAATTTGAGTGTTTTTTTTTTTAAATTTTTTGATCAATTTTTAAAATTTTTTCAAATCATATCGATAAAAACAGAAAAAAAAAACTTGATTAAAAAATAAAAATAAATTCATTAAAGAAGAAATAAACAACATAAAATCTAGTTTATTAGTTTATGTTTGTTTTTTTTGATTAATTTTTTTATTCATCTTGAACGCTCGATAAAAAAAAGTCTAAAAATATATACTACTTTGGCTGAATAAAGAAATTATTTACTAAAAATAAAAATAAATATAATTAAATAAACAAATAAATAAATTAACTATTGTTCAATACGGGGCCTAAAACTATATATTTGAGAATCGAGAATATCGCGTCTAAAAAATTGATAGTTAATGATGTTTAAATAGTTAGTATTTAATTTGGGCCCTCGAACTCGATGTTAGACACCGACAACAACATATATGAGGCAAAGAATGGTAATATACCGAGACAGAGACATTAGTGGCGATTTTAGAAATATGTTTTAAAAAATTACAATTTATCAATACTTATTGATTATTTTTAATAATATAACAAATTAAATAATTCAAACCTTTTAAATCATAAAAACAAAAAGAATAATCTATTAATACTACTTTCTCGACAAAAAAAATATAAACAGATGAAAATTTACAATTGTGTTTGACAATTTTTTATATTTTAAAAGCGTTGCATAATGATT
>JAOTRH010035080.1:0-20686 GCA_034768845.1 Heliamphora exappendiculata
ATAAACAGTAGCTATGTGAAAAGTGTGCATGTGATGAACCAATCAATGGGTGCCGCCCAAGTAGAATTGCAACTGCGTATAAATTAAAGAACTTATTTTATAGGAAACCCACTGCCAAACCTTAATATATAATTAAGTAGAGGTTTTAACAGTACTAGTCGTGGCTGTGGAGTTAATTCAGGTGTTAAGACACTTAATTAATTTAATCCATGATTAATCACTGAAACAAATGTGAATTAAAGAGATTTATATAAAATAATAATAATAAGAGTATACCAAAATGATTGCCCAGCCCAGTTAGAGGGAGTGATACTTTGGTGTTATTAATCTATACTAACAATAAAATGAACGGTGCCTCGAATCATCAAAGTAGATCTATTTTGATTCTAAAATTGACCCAACTGGACCGATTCAGTTCTTTAGTTGATTGGAGAGAAAAAATAGCTGTCAAAACTCAAATGTACTTTTATTTATATTTTATAAAATAATATAAAAATAAAAATAATAAAGAATAAAAATAAATGCTACCAAACAGGGTCTAACCAATATGGTGATTGTTTTTGGCAGTACTTCTTCAATATCTAATTTAGTCAAATGTGTCATGGATATTACAACTAGCTGTGTTGAATATCATCTTAATTAATCGTTGGTCAAACTTTAATTTTATATATATTAGTTGTTATTAAATATTATTATTGGTGTAAGGAACATGTCATACATGTGAAACTAATTAATTAAGGTCATAATAAGGAAAATTAAAATAATTAGGTCAGCAATCAGGCTGAGGAACAAGAGAGAGATCTTCGCAGAAACTGCTGCTTCTCAATTAATATTTGACCTTTATTTAATAATCTCCTAAACTCCGTTTTGTAATGATCTAATTTTCTTAGAAGATAACAAAGTGTGATAAAGATGAACTCTAGAAATTATTCGTTATTAAAAGCGGCACCACACCACTCCTCCACGTACTATATTATAAATTAATATAAATTTATTATTAAAATAATATATTAAACTGTATGATCGTGTAAATACAAATTCTCACCGATAAGAGATTTTGTTTCTTATCAAAAAGAGAACATATATGCGATAGACAATTTGACTCGTTGTTTAATTTATGTTTCGTTCGTTTTAACGTAAAATATTTTATTTATTTTTTATTATTTGGTTAAGAAAAAATTAAGTAAAATAATTTTTTAAGTAAAAGATTTTTTTTACATTATAAGAAGCAATTGTGTTCATTTAAATTAATTGGTAAGTTATTTTTGTTTTTTTAAGAGATGTCTTGTGTCTGACCCATTTCAAAATTTTAAAATGTGTATCGATTTCTAAAAGGAAAACACGGGATGACAATGTACAGTTATTACTGTTTGGGATATCTATTTTTAAGATTTTTTTATTTGATTTTTTTTTGTCTTTAGTAAATTTTTTATGTTAGTTCAAATAATGTTACTTTTTAAATTTTTCTCATTACCAGAAACTAAAAAAAATCAAAAATCAAAAATCAAAAATAAAAAATAGTCTTAAAAGCCACTTAAGACATTTTAAGACATTTTTTCATTTTTAGTAAAAGATTTTCATTTCTAGCAAAAAACGACTACTTTTATATTCATTTTATCATAATGAATCGAAAAGGTTAAAAAAATAGATCAAAAAAATCAAAAAGAGAAAAATAAGTGACAAAAAAAGTCACTAAAAAAGCTATCCCAAACATGCAGTAACGAAACTCTAAGAGACATCGAACCAAATTCATATATTTTCCATAATGTTTCAATAACAATAAGAAACTTTATTTTAAAAATATTTTTTATTTATCAACCAAACATTAAAAAAAAATATATCTTTTTAGTAAAATATTTCCTGTATAAAATTATTTCACAAAAAAAACATTTTACGTTAAAACGAACTACCATAATGTCAAAGAATAAGGCCGTAGGTCGACCCAAAACCAAGATTTCTTTTATATTTAATATTTTCCGTTAAATTTATTTCTTGGTCATTCGAGTGAGCCCGGTTTGGGATCATTAAAAAATTGGTATTTTAATTTAAAAGTTAAGTTTTAAGTTGCATTAATGTTTGGTATTTTCAAAAAGCTCATTACAATTTAATTTTTTTATCATAGGAAATGACAATAATATTGTTAATTAAAAAGTCAATACCAATCTCAAAAAGTAAAAAATTAAAAGTTATTCCAAACAATACAATTTAAAAGTAAAAATAAAGATTTATTTTTTAAGATATTTTAACCCAAAACGAAAAATTTATTAGAATGTTTAACCCAAAAAAAAAAAGAATTTATCATAAACAGTCTTAAAAATCCAAAAGGCCTCACAATACACTATGATTTTTTAATACTATTAATTTTTGAAACAGTATCTTCACAAATTATTTAAAATTTTAAATCACTTTAAACAAAATTAACTATACTAAATATATAGAATTTGGTTTTATGTGAATTTCTAATTTACTAAGCAATAAATAGACCAATTATTGTAATATCTATTAAGTCTATATAAAAGAGTGCTAGATATTGTTAAGTTTTTCACTTACATTATTTTTCTAAAAATGTATTATCTATTAACTGTTTGGGTAGCCGCAAATGTGAATAAAAATAAATAAATTTGATGGTCAATTTTATTTAATTTACTTGACCATTATATTTGAATAATTTTTAAAGAAATGGTCAATCAAATTCTTGTTTTTATTTTATAAAAAATAAAAAACTTAATATGGTCATGAATGTAAATACAATTATATAAATGTATTATGTAAAAGAAGTTTTATATTTTGACCAATGTATTTATGGATTTTTTTAAATTAGAATTTAATATATAATTTGAAAATTTTTCTATATTGATGAAAAAAAAAAAAAAATTTTAACTTCTAATTATTTGTATTTGCTTTAAGCCATAAGTTAAGTACGTGGAAGTATCATAAATCAAGGGATTTAATGAATGTTAGCATATAAATTATATCAATCAATAAATTTGATGAATATTATAATATTTATTAAAAATTCAATAATTATATTTAGAATAAGGTAATCAATAATTAATTTACACTTATATTTTTATATTTTATAAATTTAGAACGTCTTGTTATAATATAGTAGAGGGATGAAAGCCAAAGTCATGAATTCTGATACCGAAAATATATTCCTACATATTGTCACAAAAAGAAGACTTTTTATAAGATTCCTAGCCAAAAAACAAAAAAACAAAAAAAAAATTAATTTTATTTTAAATTTTTCGTTTAGCTACTGGTTTTAAGTTGAATTTTTAACTTTTGATTTAAAATCCAAAAGTAAAAAACTCTCGTTTTTCAACTCTTAATTGCCTATATTTGGGCTAGCATTTTTTTATAATCTTTTTGACCTTTTAATTTAATTTTTTTATAAAAAAAAATTATGCAAAAATATGTTAAAAAAGCGAACTGAGTCCAAACAAGTAGGCTTTTAAGCGAAAGGCCTTTCAAAAAAGCTAGACCAAGATTTAGCTTATTTGTTTTTTGACTTTTCTGATAACAATTTATAATTTTACTATTTGGCTTTTTGACTTTTTTATTTAGTAAAATCTCATTTAGGTTGAAAAGCAATATAAAAATTTCACATATAGTTTATATGACTTTTTTGGTGGTGTAAAAATTACAAATTTTCTAACCAAACGAATTTTTTAATTTTTTGATTTTTTGGATTAAAATGGCTTAAAACCAAAAAAACAGCCTTAAAGTCAGCTTGCCAAACGAACACTTTGTGTATAAAAAAGTTACAAAAAAAAGAAACAAAAAACTTTAGTAATCCAAACAAGGCCTTAAAAGTAATAATATTCTAATACTTTGGGACCTAACAATAATATTGGGAGTTAATTTAATATTGAATGAAGAGATAAGGCATAAGGCTATATGAACCGTGATTTTGGATATAAATAGATAGAATTAGAATTGGTCAAAAGTTTATCTAATTAGCAGCTTGGACAAACATAAGTGGTCTGAATTTGGAGGAAATCCCAACCAAAATTACCAATTTTCCACTCCAACCCTTTCGTTTTCGTGTTAATCAGAATAAAAAAATCAACTGTTCAGCGGCTTTTAACCAAACAACTCAAAATGTGTGGTTAGCAAAGTGGTTTAATGTTACGAGCAGGAAAGGTTTTTTTTTTTTTTTTTGTATGTTTTTCTTTTGTTACGAAAAATAATGGTCTGGGTAACATGCTTATTTGTAAGCAAAAATAAGAATAAGTCATTTTGTTTGGTTATTAATTAATTTATTTACTTATTTGATTTATTTTTGCTTAATTTTGGCTTATTTGCTTAATTTTGGCTTATTTAGTTTATTTTTGACTTATTTTAATTTATTTGCTTAAATAAACAACTTCGTTTGGCTAAACTTTCTTAGTTTGACTTATTTGGCTTATTGATTTATTTACTTATTGACTTATTTGCTTATTGCTTAAATTTTGCTCATTTGACAAACCAAACGATGTTGTTTATTTATTCGCTTATAAATCAAATAAATCAATAAGCCATGTTATCCAAACAGGGCCATTTGTAGTATTATAAATCTTTTAAGTCGAATTGAGCACTATATGAAATATTTGTTGCTCTCGATGTATGCTGGTTTTAGACTTAGGTAGTGTTTGGTATTATTGAAATTAGTAATTTGTAAATTGTAATTTGTAGTAAAAATTTAGTATTTGGTAAAAAATATAACTTGTAACTAAAATAGAAAAAAAAGTAATTACAAGTTGTAGCAGAAGTTATTGGTTATTTAAAAAAATTTATACCTTATAACTAAAAATTACTAGCAATAATTTTGCCAAACAACCCCTTAGATTACATTTTACTAAGTGCATGTTTGAAATGATAGAAAAGTTTAACCATTATAAGGTTTAGATAGTTTGAGAATTTTTTTTTAAAAAAAGTTACATTGTTTGAAATAATTTTTTTATAGTAACTTTAATTTATGTTTTTTTTTGCTTCTTATTAAAATATATAATATATTTGTACTTTTTATATTTAAGTTATAGTGTTTTGGTGCATTAGCATGACTTTTTAATTGAGAGTACTCTAATAATTTTATTTTGAAAAATGTCAAGTGTTTGGGATGTATGTATATGCCTTTTTTTGGAAAAAAATAAAAAAACATTCAATTGGCTTTTTTAAAAATTAAACGGTATGGCTTAAAAGTTGACTATTTTTTTTTTGTAAAAAAAGCCAATTTTTTAGTACTTATTTTGAGATAATTTTTAAATTTGACTTTTAACAGGTTTAGCTTTTTAAAAAAAAAGAGGAATAAAAAAAGTGAGTACTTGATATAATTTTCTGTAGCAGCTTTTTTGCTTTTTTTATTTTTTATTGAAATGATTAAATTGTCCTTAATTTTAACTTTTAAATTGTAGTGTTTGGAATATTGATACGATTTTTTATTTTTATGAGTAGGGTTGATTTTTTTATGTAAATATTTTATAATAATTTTGTTTAAAAAAATTGGGGTATTTGGGATATGTATTTGGTTTTTTCATTGAATTAATAGATTAAAAAAAATTAATTAATTTTTTTTAAAATCAAACAGTGCAATTTAAAAATTAACTTTTTTATTTAAAAAAATCAACTTAAAAGCTAGTCCAAACCAGCCCTAAGTGATCCCAAACAAGGCCACTGTTACGAGCAGGAAAGGGTTTTTCTTGTATGTTTTCCTTTTGTTCCGAAAAATAATGGGAAATCTTGTAAACCATATGTAAAAATGAGTAATATAAATCATAAAACGTGAAATATAGAATATTATAAAGAACTAAATAAACCAAAAAGCCTGACATGTGAGAACGAGAGACTGTATCAATCACGATCTAAATTTCTTGTGGCTACCGATATATATATATATATATATATATATATATATGGTTGTGTGGGCGCGCTGTGATTTTTAGACCTAGATTACATTTAACTAAGCATGAAATCAAAGAGCATTGCATTATATAAGCAAATATGGTAATGCAAAAACAATAAATAAGAATTAAGAAAAATATATATATAGTTTGTGCTCTCAATCTTTTTTTTTTATCTAATATTTTGGTTCACTAGGAAAATATGAACGATTGACGAATCAAAATTATTTAAAAAACAATGATATATAATAGATGGTGAAAGAATCTTTTTACTTGTATGTAAACCTATGAAAGTGATCCTATCCTATCTTGGGTTATGTCTTGAATTCTATTGGAATCGTATTTTATTATTATTTTTAATCTATATATATTTGAGTTAGAGTGAAATTATGGGTCAATTAGAATTTTATATACATAGGACTTCTGCGTGTGTGCCTATAAATAAAATACTAGTTGAACTATAAAAAAAAAATCGTGAATCGGAAAATTACGAGGTTAGCTGGTAGAGAGAAGAGAGACGGTACTGTACTTTTTCACATACGACATAGTGAAATATTTTTTCTTTCGCTCGTGGACGTAAGTCGGTGTGGGCTGAACCACGTAAATTCTCGGTGTTATATATTTATTATTATTTTTTTTTGTGCATAATTTTTACTTTTATTCGTGTTCGGAAATTGGTGTGCAAATCCCAACAAGTGGTATCAAAGTCGACGGTATACGATTTGAAGCCGTGGTGGTTAATCGGCACATGTATTATTTTAAATTTTATATCGTATAAATAAAAAATTAATTAATTTGCACCAAAAAAAAAAAAAAAAAAAAGGGAACTGGTGCGGCGATGGTTGTCCACTGTGCAAATCTGGATTAATACCACTGGTAACAGTCCAGATTGTGCGGATTTTTTTTTTTGCACGGAAATCGGTAGCAATAGTTTGGTTTAAACGGCAGCAGCAATCCAGATCTTATCATTGTTGTTATTTGATAAGATAACTCACAGGTTCATTGAGGATTAGGCTTCGGAAGATTTGTTTGGATATTGTGTTGGGTTTTTATTGGATATGGCTGTTTTTACCATTGGGTTCTGTAATCATTCTTGGTGTAGTATTTTTGGGGTTAGAATACCGCTTGCTTGCATATTTTGAATTGACAATTTAAATTATTTTTATTATATTAAATTGTATATATAATAAAATAATTTACAGTGCATAGCAGAATTATGCACTGTGATTTTTCTGTTAAAACAGCGACGATTTCACTGAATTTTTCTAAACCAAGCGATAGAAATTTTTCGAAAACTGAGCCATTGATTTCAGCCGTCATCCAGCAAGGGATTGATACAAATTTGGACTTCAAAGGATTTTTATCCAATGTGGCGTTTGGATGAAGTTTGCTTTTGATCCGTTGGTTCCCTGGAGATGAGTTTCTGGATTGATATGGATTTGATGCAAAAAGGATTCTGATCAAGCATGAAATTAATTATTTTATTATATCGGTTCATATATATAATAAAATAATTTAAGGGGAGGTGTTTCCTAGGATTTTTTGGCGCTACGAATTCATCGGTGCGGTAAGATTTTTCGATCTATATACCGTTTATTTGGATTGGACAAATTAGCAGAGATTGAGATTGATCGGGTGTGATCGGATACAATCAGAAACGATTGGGTACAATCAGAATTGATTTGGTCTGCGTTGGACAAAGAATACACATGTATGCTATTGCGACTTGTTCAGATTGTGAGGATTGTTAGACACAAATCTAATAGCGTTAAAGAGTTCGGATTTCGTAATTGAACCTTTTAACGGCCACAACGACTTCACTTTATAACAGCAAATTGTGAAGAATATTTTAACGCGTGAATGAATGATCAAGACTCTTAGAAAAAAGTCAGAAAAATCGAAAACGATAAATGATGTAGAGTGGGAGGAGATGTGAGACTTGGTGAACAGCACGATTCAGTTGTATCTCGGTAACAACACTATTCATGAAGTCTTCAACGAAAGTGATCCGGTAGAACTTTGGGCTAAATTGGAGAGTAGGTACAAGTCCAAGACATTGACGAATCGATTGTTTTAAAAAAAATAGTTATATGCATTTTAGAAGACAGATAAAGCGAACTTTTATGGGCACTTGAACGAATTCAATAGGATACTGTCGGAATTGGGTTCTATCGGCACGAAGATCGAATATGAGGATAAAGCCATTCTCCTGTTGGTTTCATTGCCTTCACCATACGAGTATCTGATAACTACACTGATGTTTGAAAAAGATACCCTTGGATTAGATGAGGTTGTTGTTGCTCTCATAACTCATGAGATGTTGAAGAAGAGGGAGAGTGACAAATAACAGGAATATGGCATCATGATTGCATCAGGCAGTGGAGAAGTCAGAGGCAGGGTGACAGTGAAGCAAGATGGGTCTAAGAAGAAAAGTCGTTCCAAATAGAGAGGTTACAAAGGGAGGTGCTACTATTGTGACAAGGAAGGTCATCTAAAGAGAAATTGTTTGAAGTATAAGGCAGACAAGGAAAAAAATAATCATCAGAGCCAGCAGTTATAGAAGGCTCTGATTATGAAGAATCAGAGGTGTTAACAATTATTTCAAGTATGAGCAAATCAGATTGGATATTAGATTCTGGAAGTTCGTTCCACATGTGTGCAGTCAGAGAGTATTTTGATACGTATCAGGTATGCGATGGGGGTACTGTCAGGATGGCTAATAATGCAGTGAGCAGAATTATCGGTATAAGAACAGTGTGATTTTGCATGTTGGATGGGACCATTTTGGTCTTGACTAAGGTTTAACATGTGCCGAATCTAAGGAAGGACTTGATTTCTCTGGGGATGCTGAATTCGAGAGGTTGCAGGTTCTCATGTGGAGGTGGAATTCTTTGGGTTTCAAAGGGAAACATGAATGTATTGCAGGGACAGATGATTAACAATCTATACAAGCTCGTAGAAAATGTTGTGACAGGTGGAGCTACTGCTAAACATCAGATGAGTAGTACAGGTAGATGACATACACGAAAAAAATATAAGGGTGATCATGGTGAACAACAGTTGTGGAAAAGCACACGGAATAGGCAGAGGGGTACACAGAAGCGACGAGATAGTACAAGTGCGCAGGTTATCAAATCAGGTGGTGTGCAGGATGCCGACAAGATGCAAGAACAACAGTTGTTGGATATTCATAGGAAAGCTCCGAGCAACGAGACTAATACGTCAAACGTGACGGACAGGGGTACACCTCGACATAAGCGAGTATCATTTGCTCTTGATTTGGTTAGTGGCGGTGATCTCTCTAATTGTGTGCATAAAGGGGGAGGGATGGGGTCACGTTCTTCTACAAAGTAGTGATCTTTGTGGGTTACCTGAGTTAGGGGGCAGACACATCGGTATAGAGGTGTGGGTCATGCTGTTTGGGTGTGGTAGATCTACGACGACAACGGTAGAATCGATATCTACGCTAGTTATTTTTAAGGTGATTTGCAGAATTCAAGCTAATGTGGAGATTGTTAGGCTATGTCTTGTATTCTTTCGGGCTCATATTTTATTATTATTTTTGATCTATATGTATTTGAGTTAGGGTGGAATTATGAGTCTACTAGAATTTTTTATGTATAGGACTTCTACGTGCGTGCCTATAAATAAGAAAATAGTGGAGTCATAAGAAAAATGCCACGAGTGAGAAAATTATGAAATTAGCTGGTAGAGAGAAGATAGACGGTGTTATACTCTTTCACATACGACATAGTGAAATATTCTTTCTCGCTCGTAGAATTAGGCCGGTGTAGATCGAACCACATAAATTTTCGGTGTTAATTATTTTTTAATTTTTTGTGCATGATTTTGCTTCTGTTCATGTTCAGAGATTGGTGTGCAAATCTCAACACCCTTTAACGCCTCAAATTTAACTCGGTTTTTAATATTGAAATCACGACATTTTAGATATGTAATGGCCATACTCGTAATAATAAAAATAATTAAACAATAATTTATTTGTTCTAAATAAGGATATAATTGGACAATTAATTATTTCTCTATTTAATACCTAAATAATTAAATATCAGTTAATGTTTATTAAAAATTTGAACATTTTCTGGCAGTATATGATTCCATTTGTGGGTTAGTTTACAGGTTGAACTAACCTCAAGTAGCTGGCAAGTACAGATAGAGGTAGGTTAACTTTCTTTTGGTAGATTTGTGTTGTAGTTGAGGAGGGATCCAAGACCTGCAGTGAGCAACTCGCAGTAGTTGTGTTGTGATCATAGATGAGGTTTATTCGGGATCACAAGTATGTTTGTCTTAAAGAAATTTATCCATTTATAAACTTTAAAATAAATGTGTTGGGATTAATTATATGGCTAACAGTGTCCGGTCGATTAACTTTTTTTTTTTTTTTTGCGTAGTTTGTCTCTTCAAAAAATTTAAAATAATAAACGATTCCAATTAAATAATAAGATCCTAAATAAATCTTGTTTGTACTCAAAACATCCCGTGTTTCAAAATATGTTAAAGACATTCTTTTAAAATATTATCATTTATTAATATTTTTGAACTCCTTAAAATTAAACAAAAAACTAAAAATGTCTTCCCACATTTGAAATTATTCGAACTTGTTCACAATTAAAGAAATAACATGATTGCTGTATGTAAGAAAAAATTAATTCTAACAGATACTTAATAGATATTTTATGTTTTTTTCTCTAAATGCCAAATTATTCTTATGAAAAGTTTGTTATACATTTTTTTTTATTTTGGATATTCTAGTAGATAAGTTTTTTTCTTTTTTAAAAAAATTGATTAAATGAGGCTTAACCTACTTCATTTGTAGGCCTAATAAATAATATATATAATTTTTGTTAATATCATTTATTTTAAAGCTCATATATAATAATATATGTTATAAAAGACTTGATGAATTTGGGAGCCCTCCTTGTTTTTGGGACCTTAGGAAATCGCCTAATTCACCTTACGGATTGGCCACCCTTCAAATATTATATAGTAATTAACTAATAATTTAGTTCTTTGTAGAAGGTTTGGCCTTCCTTTCTTTCTTTTTTTTTTTTTACATTAGTTTTGGCTCCAGTACTGGTCCTAACTATAATAATTCCACATGATTTTGTCAATTTGATCCAATATTTACTCATTAATAATAATAATAATAATAATTATTATTATTATTATTATTATTATTGGTATTATTTTGATTAAATTCATAGTGCTACTCTATTTGAAGTAGCTTATACTATAGTGTTGGAACTCAAATGTCCAAAGCTTGGAATTTGGAGCCTCAGCCCTTTGTTTTGATGATCATTTGTTTTTCTCTTTTATTTGCATGATTTGCAACAGAAAAAATCACTATTGCCTTGAAATGCTATCAATTAATGTGATAATCAAACATAGGTTATCTAATAATTTGCCCCAACTTTTGTTGCCAGGAATTTTGGTTCTCATCTTTTTTTTATATCCAAATTGGGTAGGCATATACCACATTAATTCCTTACCACATGACTCCAAATGGAACAAATAATTACATTTCATATGGTTCCAAATCAAGCATTAATTACTTTTTCTGTTATTCATACTTTACGTTTTGTCACAATGAGAAATTTTTAGATATTGATAGAATACCATGTTGTCTGCACAAGTGGTACTCTCAACCAATAATAAATCGCTAAATGAATATATAGAGATGAACGATGAACAATCTCTATTTGTCTTATTATTTCTCTCTTCATTCGTTATGATGTTCACTGTCACATTATATTTTCTCAATTCTAACTTTTTTTTTATCTCTCTCCATTTTATATTCTCTCCTCACATGATTCTTTCAAATTTTTTATTCCGATTTTAATGAAAACAAAATTTTCTTTACTCTTCCCCCATTTTCTACCAAATCAATTTTATATATGTAATGTTCCTTTTGTTTTAACAAATTTCTTTTTTAAAAAATATTGTAATAATATTTGATGCTTGCGACGATGAAATTCTTATTAATAAAAATTATTTTCCATGTCAACAAAAAATAATTTAATTTGAGTGAGGTCATGTTGAATCCAACTCTTGTTGATTATATCAGTAACTCACACTTGGGGCTCTTATAATATAAAAGTTCACAGTGATATTGAGTGGCAAAAGAATGACTACATAAAAGGGTTAATTACCCCCAAAAAAAGTTATAAAAGAAGAGAGAAAAGTGTTGTGCAACAAAATTTAGAATAATTACAAATAAATATAAAAAGATAAATTTTGTATGGTTCGACAATTTATCTATGTTCACAGATGGTAGAATTTAATACGTGAAAAAATAATTATAAATTACTCGACTGTCACAAATTTTTTGTCTCTTAAATAATTTACACACAAATAATTTAAAATTACATTCATATTTATAGAAGGGGAAAAAAAAGTATATTAATAAAAGTTGAAAAGAGAATAGGAGTGAAAAAAGAAAGCATTCTATGAGAGAGAGAAGGTTTAAGAAAGTAAACTGGAGTTTTTCCCCATTAGAATGGGTACTGTGTTAAGTTGAAAAATGTATAAATTATCTCTAATTCATTTGGCAACTTTATCATTGGTTGAGAGTATCACTTGCACAATCTGCGAGGTATTCATTGATATTTAAATTTTTCTTCCTTGTATCCATAGAACGGATAAAATAAAGACCTATAAAAGCTATGTTAATATCATATTCATGAAGTTAAGATTAGTTGAACTCAACTTTTTGACTATATTTGTATTGAAGGATTGAATTAAGAGAGATTGAATTTTGCATAACTAGTTGTCATTGAAATAAATTTCTATTGCATTATTTATTCTTTTATTATTCTACCCACATGACTATTTGTTTAAAAAATAGAAATATAATAATAAAGGTAATAATAATTTTTTCCTTTCTATATCACTTAATAATAAAATATCTGAGCGTGTCTATATTGAACAAATACAATTGAAATGGTATCAAATAAGACCAAGAAATTAAATAAGACATAAAAGTGGATAATTCAAGAGAAAAAAGTTAAAGTAAAAAAATCAGCGATAATTAATGTTGCAAATTAAAAAAATTGATATTAGAATTTAATCATAATTAATCCAAGTAAAAAAATAGAACAAAAACATAAAAATAAAGTAAAAAATAAAAATAAATATCAGAAATCAACTATCTCAGAGATATTCAATATAAGAAAATACACAAAGATATAAATTAGAAAAATTAAAAAAAAATCTAAAAATATTACAAAATTAAAATTGAAAGAATAAAAAATTATCATTTTAAGTCAATCCATTCCCCCCACTCTAATTCCTTCACTCGCCATGTCTCTCTCCCCACCCACCCGACCTCATATAAAGATTTAAATATCAAATTTGAACTATTTGTCTGAACTATTATTTTGCATCTAAATAAAAGATATAAATTCTATGTCGGAGTAATAGTCAAATCCAAATTTAGTCCGGGTCATAACCATTTACCCGATTCTAATCCGGGTCATAATCAAAACCGTCATTTTAACTTTGTAACCAATTAATTAACAATGAAGATCATTTATAGTGGGTGGATCCAAAGCCCTTCCTTGACCCGGTTGGGAATCATCTAGTGAGAGGGAGGACTGTCAATTAAAATGGTTGTAAGCTAAACATTTCTAAATATTTTTACTGTTGTAAATTATAAATTTTTTAAAATATTTATAATTTTTATTATAATTTATAATTATTTTTTATTTTATTTTAACTATAAACTATAATTTTTATCAAACACACACACACATACAATTTTTACTATAAACTATAATCTATAAGTTAATAACGGTAATTTTACAAAATACTCTCTATATGGCATTAACTAAATAAACATACCTTTTAAAAATTAGTTAATGGCATATAGTGTGTGCTTCTAAATGCACATACTTTATGTTTAGTACATTACTAAATGTATTGAGCAAAATATATAAATATTTGTGCATTTGAGTATATTATTTTTAAACAATAAATCACACAACACGTTGTGTAAAAAAAAGTTTAAACGAAGGAGTTTCTGAAATACACTGTAGAGGCAAAGCCGATGGGCGCATTCAACGAGGAGTTATTTTCTTGACCTTATGTTTAAGATATATAAACAAAAACTTAAAAATTATAGTTAGAAACAACTTATTTAGAAAAGAAGGTGGCACATTTGTTAAACGAAATTTAAGTTAAATGTTAAAAAAAATAAATTTTAACGTGTAAGGTTCATAAATAAAAATTTTAATATGTAAAATTTAATTACGTAAATTTTTTTGAAAATAATCTATAAACGGATAAATTTATATATTTGATATTCATCTGTTTAATATGCAAACAGATGAATTTATATGTCTATTTATTTATGCATAACAAATAAATTTATCTGTTTGTATATCAACACAGATAATGCAAATAAATAAATTTATTTGTATTTTTTATACGTATTTTCAATAAGACAGATAAATTTATTTAAATTTTTTACACGTGATTTTAATAAAAAAATAGATAAATTTATCTGTATTCTTTATATATTTTTTGAAAAGTTACAAATAAATTTATCTATATTATTTATACATATTTTGAAAAGGTACAGATAAATTTATCTGTATTCTTTACGCGTGCTCTTAATAAAATACAGATAAATTTAAATGTATTTTTATACATATTTTAAAAAAGCATAGATAAATTTATATGCTCTAAGGTATTTTTGTCCTAAAAGAATCTTACGCGTTAAAACTTTTATGATGATGTATTTTATTTGTTAAAAATCTTGTGCTAGATAAAAATTTGTAAACAGCTTATGAATTAGACTATTCACTAATTTTTTATTTTTTAAAAAATAATTTTAATTGCAAATAATAAAGCAACTGTAATTTTTTAACTGTTGTTTTTTTAAAAAAAATAAATAAATAAAAAATAAAAAATAATAATTTTAGATCACGAGTCAACAATTTCATAATGAAAAAAAAAATAGTATACAAGTCAAATTTCTAAATTCGGCACTAATTAACTCATGGTGCACACGTGGCTCCCAAACCCACCCTTGGGCTGGAAACTCGTACAGGCCTGCTCAGTAAGACCCCACTCAAAATTGGGCCATGTTCATAAGGCTTGATTCTTTGTAGGCCCATCTTCTGTGGTTATAAGCCCCTGTCTGTCAGTTAAAAAAAAAAAAACTTGAGTTTCTAAGTTAATACTATTTGATATTTCTAAAAATGCAAGTAACTTTTTCTATGTTTTTAAGAAAGAAAAAACTTATAAACATTTCAAACACTAACTTTTTAGGAATAAAATGACTATAATACCATTAACTAAAAAGTTAACTCTATTCCTAAACAACAAAAAATGTCATGTCATTATTTTAAACACTACAGTTTAAAAATAAAAAATAAAAATATATTAGACATTTTAACAAAAAGTTAAAAAGAAAATGGACATAACCATAAATGGATAAAAGCAAAATGTGTCTCTCATTACACATAAAATTAATGTAAACAATTAAAGTAAACATGAAATTTATGCTTGCTTAAAATCTTGCCATTTGCAGTATAAATACAGTGATGCTACTAACACTAACACTCTTACTAAAGATTTTATTTTAAAATATTGTTTATTATATTTTAAACATTTTCCAATGCAATTTCAAAAATTTTCTAGTGTTTTTTTGCCTTCAACCGTATTTCTTAATATACATTTACTGCACTTTTTAGTGTTTCTAAACTTATCGTTGAAAATACGTCGCAAGACATTATTTGTTAACCATTTATTTCAGTTTTGCATTTTTTCTTGGATTTAAAGCAAATAAATAAAAAACTCATTTTGTTAAAAAGTTACTTTAAACTATCCTTATAGAAACAAAAAGTATTTTCCTGATCGGTGAATTTTTAAATAATTTTAACCGATCAGCAAAAATATTACTTTAAACCACTACTCTAGGTCGGCATGAAACGAAATTCTAGTTTCGTTCTTGGTTGCCACCACAACAATTGTGACCACCACCTCAACAAACATAATAAAAAAATAAATTTAAAAAACACTTATTTTAATTATGTGATTAAATTTTTACCAAACAATACTTTTCTATCTGAAAAATTAAGAACTCATTTTTTTTCTTTCTAATATTGGGTTATCAAATTTCAATTTTACGAAACACCACTTTATGGGAATTAAGATATCTTCTTTCCACCAATTTTCCAACAGCCAGTGAACTACCCTCAGCAAATTCCACCAACCAGTTGGCTTGAAACGTACAAAACAAGACTTTCCATTGGCTACTCTTTCTTGCGGTTCTTATATATGAAAGTTAATTGAGAGAGAAACAGGAATGTGGGAAAGGTGAGCTCCATTCTTGACCCATCAAAAACTTTTTTCCAACCAGAAGAAAGAAACCCTAAACTCCACACAAAACCCACCACGAAACTTTTTTTATTTTTTTCCAAGTGAGAAAATAAGACTCTAAACGGATGATATTTTAGTGTGAACCCCAACAAAAGAGTCGTGTCCCGCCTTCACTTTATCTTATTTTCTCATCAATTCCCATTTGCTCCTTGGAGTCCATCATCTCAGAATTTATCTGTAACTGATCATCATGGCGAAAGAAGAGAAAGAAGAAAAGGTGGAGAAGGTGGTCACCGCTGTTTACAAGGTTAATTTGCACTGCCCAAAATGCGCACATGATATTACAAAGCCTCTGATGAGAACCCCAGGTACCTTTCTATTCATTTTCTCAGTTACTATTAGGAGTGGAAAAATTAAAAAAGAAAACTCTTTTAGCTCGGCGTATGGAATTGGAATTTTTGGGTTCAACTTGTCTAAACCTATTTGGACTACTTACACACGAGAATTATAGCTAGTACTCGTGAATCTTGATCTTGTTCATATTAATTGTGTGGCGGGACGTAAACAGATCTGGGTTTTCACTAATGGAGCTTCTCATTATTAAAAAAAAAAAAAAAGTGAAAAAAATGGTGGAATTGTTTGGTTTGGTTTGATTTTTTGAAAAACAAATCGGTTTCACCTGTGAGTAGTTAAGAACCGTTTATTATAGCTCGATTTATTAATCAAATTTCAAAATGAAAAGCATTGAATTAAACGAAACATTCTCAAATAATTTTATATTTTTCAAAATGTAAAGATAATAAACATACATTGGAGTGTGTTTATCTTTACAAAAGAAATAAGAGGAACCCAAAAAATAAAAATAAAAAATTAGACCAAAAGATCAGAAAAAAAAAAGGTGTCTATTAAAGATGAGCGAAAAGGATAATAATCAAAACGTAAAAAGGTATACTAAAATGAAAATAAGTTAATACTTAATTCATTTTCTCAACCGGGCTTTGATTTTTCCTATAAATTTAATTAAGAGAGTCTCCTTTTCCTTTTTTTATAATTCTTTTTCCTGTTCCTTTTCTTTTTAAATAATCTTTTTTACAACTTTTTCTCCCTCTAATTCCTCTATTTTGCTGGAGGCAACACAATGTGATCATCACCACCTTAGCCTGGTAATTATTATATATCCAGGAGTTCAGATTGTGGATGCCAAGTTTGAGAAAGGTGAAATTACGGTTACAGGCCCCATTGATGAGAAGAAAATTCTTAAACGAATAGAGAAGCTGAGCAAGAGAAACGTCCAAATTTTACCACGTCCGGCCAAAGGAAAGGAAACTGATGCAGCAGAAAAGACGGTGAAGGAAACTAAAAAAGTAAGGCATTCAAAAAACGTTTCCCCCATTTTTGTAACATGTGATTTTTAAAACAAAAATAACGAAAATTTTGAAAACTCCTCATTTTGTATTGTTTCTATATTTTGGCAAAAATATTTTTTGAGAAATAAAAAATTATCTTTATGGTGTATTTTATACCCAAAATCGTGTAACATGGTATCAGAACTAGACTACCAAGAACGGATATGATGCTTGTTCTTGGCTTACACGCAGAAGATGCTGTCATGTGAGCGCACTGTGCATAAGGGGGTGTGAAGTGAAATTTTACGTACCAAAGTAATGTACAGTAGATATAAACGTAAGAATATTTTCACCTCAATAGGTAGCTAGTTTTTGGATAGAGTTCTGCCCTGAGCGGGGTCGGGAATTAGCTCTCCCATTCTCGTCTCTTATTTGATCGGAGCGATGGTAGAAAAATAATATTGAAAAAGAAGCAAAAAACGGGGCGAGAACGGAGATATTTCGAACATAATTTTAAGTTTTGAAAAAATAATATTAATAAGAGTTATAGATAATATAATTAATAAAAAATAATAGCTAACAAATCAATAGAACTAAAAATATATAATGTAAAAAGTAGAGGGAAGAAAAATTAGTAATAAAAATAATATTTTAATATTTTAGACTTATTATATTTATAAAATATATATTTTATACATGTATTTATATTTAGCTTGTATTTAGACTAACTTTTTAAATATGCTTTTTAGCTTTTTGACTTTTTTTATAAAAAAAAACAAATGTAAAAAGATGTTAAAAAAATCAACTGAGGTTAAACCGGCAAACTTTTTAAAAACTTTTAAGCAAAAAACTTTTTTAAAAAGTTAGGTCAAACACAGGCTTAAAAATATTTACTTTATGTAATCGGAGACGGGTGGAAGAAAAATATAATTTTTACACCATTTGTTATCAAAAACTAGAAAACCCCATAAAAAACAAGGCAAAAACATGCGAAAACAAGACAAGGTGACTAAAATTATAATCCCCATACCCAAGACCATATAACAATACATACTGCATCAATTTTCTGGCTGTATCTTTATTAATTTCTAATGTAAGCAATAATTAACTTCATCCTCCTATACAACGAAAGACTTAATAATTTCATTTTACTGAATTCAAGACAACGATGGCCACAACAACAATCAAAGTTTATATGCATTGCGACAAATGTGAGGAGGACCTGCGCAGGAAGCTACTAATGCACAAAGGTACGTAAAGTGATGCAAGAAACTTCAAAACACATCAGTTTGGAATATTAATAACTTATTTGTTTAATTTATTTAGTGTATTTTTATTGATTTTATTATTATTTGATCAAATTATTTAATTTTTTAATTTACTCATGAAGTAAGAAAAAAAAAAGAAAACTAGAAAAATATAGGGGTAGAATCAGAATTTTGCTTAGAGGGTGGAAATATCTAAAACTATAAGTGTATTATTTTTTATTTGATAATAAAAAAATATTTAAGTGTTACAAAAAAATTCTCTTCAAATATCTCTCCATAAGTTAAATTTTAATGACAATGCATATTAACAAATACAAAATTATAATTACCAAAATTAAATATTCAGATGAAAATCTTACAATTTTATTTTTATTTTTTAAATATATATATAATCATATATAGTCAAGATTCACAAAAATTATAAGTATGGATACACAATTAAAAAGTTGATCAAAGAAACAAGGAGAGTCAGAGATAAGTTATATTAATCAGATTGATAAATCTAAAAAAAAATCCATGTACAAAATTCAATATTTACCAATTAATAATGGAAAATAATATATAAAATGAAAAACAAAAAGCTGGAAATTACATATTTAAAGGAACAAACTTTCAATTTAGGGAGAGCAAAATTAAAATTATTAATAATTTGAAAAGTAGAAACAAAATTTAGCAGAAATTCAGCAGGGTCATGCATTAATTGACTCCCTTTGAATCCTTTGTGGCTTCGCGCTCTAATAAGTCAAATTCTATGTTAGTTATTTTTGTATTTGACGATTTTATTTTTAAGAAAAAATTAGTTTTACAGTTTCTTTCGTTAGCAATCCAACAAAGTAAAAAAAAAATAACGGAAAGATGAAAAAGGATAATTTATATTCATCAACAATTAGTCCGGTGATCAGCTGCCAATACTTCCCATATATGCAGGGATTCACTACGTTAAATCCAACATGAAATCTCAGACAATAACAATCGAGGGAACCGTCGACTCCGAAAAGCTCTTGACCTACATGAAAAAAAGGGTGCACAAGCACGCAGAGATCGTCCCTCCAAAACGAGAGAAAATGGAGGAAAAGAAAGAGAAAGAAAAAGAGAAGGAAAAGGAAGAGAAAGAAAAAGAGAAGGAAAAGGAAGAGAAAATGGAGGAAAAGAAAGAGAAAGAGAAGGAGAAGGAAGAGAAAATAGAGGAAAAGAAAGAGAAATCTACAGAATCGACGGAGGTGGTGAAATTCAAGGAAGAGGAGCAATTGGAGGAGAAGAGTAGTGCAGAGGGCAAAGTTCCATACTTTGTTCACTATGTTTATGCTCCTCAGCTGTTTAGTGATGAGAATCCAAATGCTTGCTCCATATTGTAGATCACCATGGATTCATCATTTATATAGGGTAGTGATTGTGACACCCCATTACTAATCATTTGTATTTTTACCTTTTTGTCTTTGTTCATGTAAATTTACTATATTACCCACCTATTTATTTAATTTTTACGCATAAAAAAGGTAATATTATAAATTGACATAAAATGGACGAAAATACAAGTGAAAATTGGCCAGAAAAGGAGTGTAAAGATCAATTACCTTTATTTATTTTTATACTAATGTTTGTACGCACGCAATGCGTATGTAATATTAGTTACTGTTTGAAAATATTTAAAAATAGTTTGCATAATAAAAATAATAATTATAAAATAAATTATAAAAATAAAATATATTAACTACAAACTAAGGGAATTCAAGTCGTTAAATTTTAAAATAAAAGAAAAGAATAAAAAAAAAAAGGGGAAAAATAGTGTGATTATATAAATACTACTTTACAAATTTTAAAATTTAAATTTTAAATTATTATGAGGGCA